>JARFIW010001213.1:600000-887467 GCA_036346225.1 Platerodrilus igneus
AGTGTGAGCTCGAACATTTTTCAAAGAACGAAAACGATAATTGCTCTTGGTCGTATGCAGAAAAGAATAATTATTAACTCGTTTGATAGCACCAATTTACATTCATGCTGGTGTTATCAAACGTACAAAGGTGATTATCAATTTGAAACAAGCTTTATCGGTGAAGTAGGATTCATTATTTCAACGAGTAATCTAGAAAGTAATTATACGCTATCGTAATTTGTAGCAAGTTCACGGATACCTAAAACATGGTATTGATTATTAACTTTTCGTTTTAAAGTAAATAGATTTGAAATTGGAAAGTATTACGCAGCGAATTAAGGTTTGGGCCTTGGGAGCTCCGTTTTTAAAGAACACTTCCAAACTTCTTAACAAATTTATTTGATTAAACAGATATTAATGTGGAATTTTACAAACTTGATTTAAATTTACTCCAAGTCGAAAAAAGAATTAATTGTACTATTTTGAGTAGCCTAAGCAACTGCAATGTTAAAGCTGAATACTTTGACTTACTGCCGGGTCTTGGGGCTTCCGGGCTATTTATAATGTCCCTACCCCCTCACATGGCTGTGGGAACTTGCAGAGCTCATGTCTGTTTATGCTTAATTCTATTCATTGTTACATTGTTATAATCTTACTTTTTAGGTAATCACGGTATTTTAACCGTCTGTGACCTGCCACCTGCAGTGTCACTATTGCCTGGAATACATTGTATTGCATCCGTTCTCATGAACTGTTAATAAACTTTATTAATTGTCCTTATATTACATTGTTGCATTTCACTTAGCAAATTCTTAATAATTTCAAATAATTTCCTATTAGATTGTATTTTATAATACATACATAATTGGGGGCAAATTTCAGGGAAATGTGTAGGTTGGTTCAGACTTGGAAACAATGAGGGTACGCGTTCAACCAGTTCTAGGACTGAAGACTTAATGATGATGATGATGACATAATTGGGGGATATATAACTCCTCTCGACGTACATGAAAAATTAAGGGGTTTCCTTTCTTAATTTTTAATTTAAAATTCATAATTTAACTTTATTGTTTAAACTTTATGGTTTACCTGTGTTTCCTTAAATCTAAAACTGTTTTCTTTATTCTTATATCTAAGATACATTTTGTAAAATAAAAGGATTGTTATATAATATGACTATGGTATTGGCATTGCAACTTTAATGCCAAGTTAATTATTAATTTGAATTGATATTTTATTTATTAATTTATTTTTGTTTGCAGCTCAATTTCAGCAGACAATAGGTTCTATTTGTGCATATTGTCATAAGTCTGTACAATATACCTCTGTGGGAAAATATAGCGTTCGATTTGGTAATTGTTTGAAGTCATTTTGTGGTGCGAGATGCTTAGAAGCATGCACTAAGAAAGTTAAACTATGCACATATTGTCAAAAGGATGTATCTAATGAGCGAAGAGTGATGACACGAGTTGGAAATAACGTAACTATCAAAGTATTTTGTACTGGCTCTTGTATTGAAAAATATAACATTGCCGTATGTAATCGCATAAATTCAAAAGGAGATTCTAGAACGTGCCACATTTGTAATTCAAACCAACCAATTTTGATTGAATATGTTAGCTCATATAGAACTGTCCCATTATGTGGAGATCAGTGTTTGGTAACTTATAAGTTCATTAACAACGTTTTGCCAGGTAATTATTCTTAACAATTAATTTATTAAATTTATTTTATAGAAAAATGCCCTTTGTGTCGCAAGTACTATGATACCATAGCACTCCAATATATGACATTTATTGATGAAACTTTTTGGAAATTTTGCTCTGAAGACTGTTTAAACACATACATAGTACTCCACAGAAAAGTTATAACTTGCAATTGTTGTTTATCACCAAAGTTTAATTGCGATATGATATTGAAAAAGGCTACCAATGGTACTATACTTATGTTGTGTTCATTGACCTGTGTTAGTTTATATTTGGTTCCTTCAAGTGACATGATTTTTAATAGGTATGCATAACATTATTTTACATAATTGTTTCTAAATCTTGTAGCTGCTGGTAATTGTTTTTACTATAGTGTACTATGTGACTACAAACATAATCAATTTTGTCGTTCTTTAATGTGTACCATTCTTAATAATGATTGAGTTGTTATAATCTAAACAGTTTTTATAATATCCTCTCATACCTTGTTTTTTTCCTTTACCCTTGCTCGCTTTCTTTTACTTTTATACATGTATGTGTCTTTGTGTGTGCTCACATTCAGGAGTGAATGCAAAAAAACACTTGCACGTTCACACATGTTTTGCAGAATATCGGCACTGTTGGGAATTTGAGACTAACCTGCTAAAGTATCTACTAGATGCCACTACAAATAATATATCGATACTTTAAAAGTTAAGCAAATATACTTCATTTAAAATTGTGACGACATTCTCATAGTTAATGTATACCTTGCTATATTACAGTGACCTTATAACATGTGTTTGTTTTTGTTTATAACTGCAATATCAACATGTCATTGTTAAGAAACATCATCTTAATTGCACAGCCCTCACATACTTTGTTCATGAATAGTTTATCTAATTTCACATACCTTTTGTTCCGTTTTTATGACAGTTGCATATATTACACCTTTAACAGATATATTCCAAACGATTTATTAATACCTAGTTAATTAACTATTTGATGTGCTTTTTGTACTTAAATCATTTTTATATGCATTGAAACCTTGTTCTGTGACTTATTAGAATTTTCATTATTTCTATGTCCATTGTTTTAGTAGCTTGGGGTTATTGTATTAGCATACTAAATTTATTATTCTGAGATTAATCAATAACAATTTAGAACAACATATTTGGTAATAGTGGGGGTGTGGAAAGCGAAATAATTTTATATATAGGAGAGTGGACCGAATATGCGGGGTGCGTTGCGAAATTAGTTGGGGAGTTACACAATTTTATTAAGAGGACACAGACACATGAACAACTCATTGCACACGAGTAGTACAACTTCTCACAGCCGCGTTGATAACAAGAATGAATTGTTGCACGAGGCATTAACTTGTCCATCACCTACACATACGGCGCGGTACAAAAGTACATTATAAATAGGACCTCACCTTAATTGCCAAACCATGCTTCCCGCCTTGGAAGTTTCCAAAGCTCAAAATTGGTAGGAAAAGGAGTAGGACACAAAATAGACCAAATATATATATATATATATATATATATATATATATATATTGCGGTGATGTGTAAGGCTAACCATGTGTAAATCGGCAAGCATGTACTTATGTAAGCACCCTGTATATAGAAAACAAGAATTTATTAATTACGCTTCAAATTAATTAAGTTGGTATAAAAACGGACAGTGTAATATGTAGGTTCAAATCAATAATTTATTTATTACACTTAAAATTAATTAGATTGGGAAAAAAGGGCATACTTTAATGAAGGTGCAAATCAATAATTTGTATACGTTAATTCTATGCAAGGTTGAAAATTGCGTACGAAAATTTGTAGTATTAAAGCTCTGCAGGATAAAAATCAATAATTTAGTAACGTACATTTATTAAATTCGTAGAATGCTAAAACAACCAAGGAGTTCATGGAATAAATGTTTAGGGGAGATAAGCTATTCTAGCGAAGGCTAGAATACATTTCAAAGTATTGACCAACAGACAGATACAAGGTTAACAAACAAGACAACTAGTCTGCAAACAAATCAATAAAATTAAGGGACAGATAATCATTATAAAGTAACCGAGTAAGATAGAACACATAGCAGGTGGCTATATGTCAAACAGTTTTCTAGTGTGTGACAGAAGAGTGTGTTTTAAAATCATAAGCAGGATGGAGATGCAACATGTTTGTGAACGTTATTAATTTATCAAGGCGCACATGTAGGAAGTGGCACTAACCGTAGACGACATGGCAATAGTGGGACTATAAGAAGGACGGAAAATGTGTGGTAGATGAAGATAGCAGTAGGGTGGAAATAACGTTGACTTTGTAAGTAGGAAAACAAGACAGAGACAGGACAAGGTGATTATTAGAGCATGACTGCAATAAGAGTATAGACGCAGACATAAGAGGTGTGTTTAGGATTTGTTAAAAGGAACGATAGAAGGACGGTTTTACACGGAAAATATGGACAGTTGACCAGTGTAATTAGTTTTCGGAGTAAGTTGTCGTTGGAGTGGTGAAATTCCTAGTTTTTAAAATTTGTTATGTTTGTTTGCACGGGAGATTTTGTGGAATTGTGTGGCCGTTGCTACAGTTCAAGGAAAGCAGTGTGAAAATACGTGACTAAAGTGGGGTTTTGAGCTTATATAAGCCTTGCCGGAGGTGGCAATGCTGTCTTACTTTTGCCAATTTTCTGATTCACTTCGCTTACATTGAGTATCGTTGAGAAGACATCCTAGCTTAAAAACCGGGTGATAGTGCAGTCCGTCGTAATGCTGGATGGTACTGAGGTAAGCGATTGAATTACATCTTGAACGAGAATGCTGGTTGGACGTTAAGCGGAGTTTGGACCCTGGATGGGGAGCTGTATGATAGGCATCCACGAATCGAGATGGAATAGGTGTCCTAGTTAGGAAGCAGACATTGGGTGTAGTCCAGGAACGTGAGCTTGGTGGACGTCATCTATTGAAGTGGTGATTCCGAAGAATACTCCAGGTAACGAATTTTTCGTATTGAACTGTTGTGCTGGTATTGAATTATAAAAACTATGAGTGATTTGAGTTACTTGGTGAAAATTTTTATGAACTGAGAATTAATTTGATTAACTTATGGAAAGACACTTGTCTATTTAAAATCTTAGCGTGTTAATACATGAATAAAAATTTTATTTAATGTAAGGAGTAAACATGTCTCTAGCGTAATTTGATAATGCAATAATTTATGCATACAGAATAAAAGGGGTTTATACTGAGCTCATCATAGACCTGGGAAAAGTAAATTTAGGGTTTCAGGATAGGCCCATATACTTTTATATGAAATGTTGAAATATAGAGGAACATAAAATGCATGAGAATTTTGATTAAATTGAAGTGTGCAATATTTTATTGTAAATATGGAGATTGTGTGAAACATAATTTATGTCACCTATGAATAAAAGGGTGCATGTTTTGTCGAAAGATTATGTTTTGAAAGTGCAAAATTTTTGTGCGACAAAAAATAAGCCGATCTACAAATAGACTAAGTTAAACAATTAATTAAATTTATTTCTAATCTTTAACAAAACAGGGCTTTCATTGGAATTGATTTTTATTGGGGATTTTTTTATTGGGACGTTTCATTGGAAGCGATTTTTATTGGGATTTTTAAACATTTTATTATTGAAAGACTGTTTCAAATTTAATATTTGCTATACATTGTATATTTGTAAGAGTCACCACAAAGGTCATTTGAAAAATACGAAAACAGGGAAAAGCATCTTGGAACGTTTGAAGGTGCTTGAGTGTAATTAAAAGATATTTTTGCTGGCTTTCAGAGAAGCATAAATTTGGTAAATGTAAATATTTTATATATAAGGGAAAATCTTGGGTATTGTACATATTATCAATTATTATAATGTGTGTTCTAGAACTGCTTTATTTGAATTCATTTAAAGGTTAAAATAAGATTTATTTAGTGAGCTAGTCGGGGTAAAATCCTTAAGTAAATATAGCAAAATAAAGATATCATAGCAATAAAAATCGCACACGATCGTGGGACAAGTTTCATATCAATTTAATGACATGCCCATCGTAGGGGCTAAATAAATTTATATCATCAATTTTTAATGACGCCCAACATTGGGGCTTAAAGTAATTCATATCAATTTCATAGCAATTTTATGGTACGCTTAATCGTGGGGCGAACATCATCAATTTTATGGTGACCCAAATTGTAGGGGCGAGAACACTACAGAAAGAAATTTAAAAATTAAAAATCGTAAGGGCGAGAACGCCACAAAAGGAAATTTAGAAATTAAAAATTGTAGAGGCACGAATAAAATTTAATTTAAAAAGCATAAGGGTTAGGAAATTTAAAATCTACAAGAAATTATTGAAATATTAAAAATTTTAAAAGTTTTGAAATTAAATCAAAATGGATAAACGAATAAAGGAAACTAGAGAAGCATTAAGGAATCAAGGGGTAGAAATAGGGTCTCAAGAGAGCGTAATTTTACAGGATGTATCAACGGAGATGCAAGGGCAACAATTGACGCGAAGTCAAAGTGGAGAACAGTAGATAGATATCACAACAATCTGAAGTGATGTCAATTTTATTGGCGTTAACGAGGAAAATGGACAAAAGCGAAGAGGCCATCAAGATGCAGATTAAGGAAAATGGAGAAAAGTTAGGTGTCGAAATAAAAATTATAAGCTACGTATTAAAAGAAGCAAATCAAACAATTGCAGAAATGCATATACAATTTGAGAATAAATTTATTAGAATCATTGACGATGTGAATAAAGTTAGGGACAAAGTTCGGAAAGGTAAATTAGATCAGGAAACGTGTGAAAAGGAAACTAATGCTAGGATTACCGATTTAGGTATAAAGATGCAGGAAATTCAGGGAAATTGTGAGATAGGACTTAATGATGTAAATAGAGAATTAGGTAATTTAAAATCAGAATTCTAAAATGCTGGTAGGAATCAGGGGCAATACACTAGGATAAATAGACCGGAAATATCAGTTAAGCAATATTCCAAATTTTACGGAGACAACAGGGTGAATCCAAAAATATTTTTAAATAATATAAGAAAATTAATACAAGGATTAACGGATGAAAGGTACAATTTAAACTTCGTTAGGTCAATGTTGAAAGGAAGCGCGGAAATATGGTTTGACTTAATAGAAAATGAGATAGGAACATTTCAGGAGTTTGAGAGTAGATTTCTGACAATCAACAATACAAGGCGAGAGATAATTTAATTACGGGAAAACATAATCAGAACTTAGGGATGACACGAGAGTTATACGTCATACAAAATTTTATTATAGCTAAGCAATTAGATTCTCCGATGGAAGAAACACAAATCATAAAGTACTTACCGGGACATTTTGGAGAGGAGATAAGACATTATGATATGATTCAAAATATAGTGAATAGGGAGATCTTCCTGGAACATTTACAACGTTGTGATGAGTTAGGACAAAGTCGTGTGGCGGAAGGTAGTATGATACAAAGGCAACGAGAAAACGTAGTTAGAATGTAAAGGAGTACTGAAAATAATAGACCAAATTATAGGGGAAATTTTTATAGAAATAATTACAACTGCAACGATAATAATTTTAGATGGAATTGGAATACAAGAAACACTCCAAGAAGAGAAACAGAGCAAACGAACCACGACAGTAACATAAATCAGTATACTACAACAACAATATAGGGAACAATCAGCACAACGAATAAGAATGAACAGCACCTATGCAGAAGTTACGAGTCAGGCAAGACGATCTACGTCGAATCAGGATTTTTGAATGAGGAGAAACCAAGTAAGCCCTTAAGAATTAATGGATATGAACACCAGCATGAATACATAAAATGTGAAATAGAAAATGATTTGAATAAAAGCTTATTACTGATAATTAAATTGAAAGTTGGAAATAGTGGAGGTGGAATACTCATTGATACGGGAGCATAAGCATTGTTAGTGTCTGAAGATTTTGTTAAATGGGAAAGGTTAATGGGAGAATGATGCCTATTAGGAAGTTTAATTTAATAGCATCGAATAGCAAGAGATTTGCAAGTGTGAATAAGATAATAATTCTGGAATGTGAAGTGGGTAAGATGAAGTTTGAGAATGAATTTATAATAGTATCGGGGTTAAGAGTAGATGTAATATTTGGTATGGACATAATTGATAAGTTGGGATTAAAAATAAATGCCGAAGGAAAGGTAATATATATAAAAGGGGAATATATAAATTGAGATTACTAGGAAAGTGTTTCAGTCGAAGGAGACTGTTTAAACATTAATCAATTTGAGGGTGAAGTTGATGTAGAGGGGGATATAGATGATGAAATAAGATGTCCAGAAGAAATGAAAGATAGGGTGAAGGCAATATTAATGAAGAATTTCGAATCAGAATCCAGAATAGCAGCAGAGGGTGTGAATAAATCAGAAGTTGTAGACATGGAGCTGTTTAACGTAATTCCACCAGAACGCGAATCAAGCAAATGTACCGGTTTTTATATAAAAGATAAAATTTATAAGTGTGAAGTGGTTCCTTTTGGTTTGTTGGCAAATAAGGATGTGATATGGGAACTGTATGAAGAATTTGGGAGTGATATGTTAAATTTTAACGAAGAGTTTGGACGAATTTTGTTAAAATTAAATTTTGTAGGGAGAAAAGTAAACAAGCAGAAATGTGAATTATTTCAAGGGGAAATGAAATTTTTGGGATATGAAATAGGATATATAAGGGAGAAAAAATAATGCAAATAATAAGTTACCTTTAGAAGATAACTTTGAAAAGATAGTGAATATTGGAAATAAGAAGGATAAAATAATTGTAGAGAAAAATCTTGTAATAATAGAGAAAAATAGTACAAATTGTAAAAATAATTAGTGTAAATAGGGATACAATTACAAATTAGGAAAGGTATAGATAAATATGAGTGGTTTATTAGAAATATTAGTAGATTATAATACGTAGTATAAATTTATGAAATTGGGAAAAGTATATGTAAACGGAAAAAGTAGAAATAAATAGGGATAGATAAACATTAGAAATATGAAGAGATGATGATACGTTGTATGAATTTAGGAAAAATAGGAAAAGTATAGATAAATAGGGAGTGAAATATTAGTTGATTACAAATGTAGTGTAAATTGAGGAGAAATGGGAAAAGTATAGACAAATAGAGATTGAAATATTAGTAGATTATAATAGGTAGTGTCAATTTAGGAAAAGTATAGATAAATAGAGAGTGAAATATTAGTAGATTATAATAGGTAGTGTAAATTTAGAAAAAAATAAGAAAAGTATAGACAAATGAAGAGTGAAATATTAGTGGATTATAATACGTAGTGTCAATTTAGGAGAAATGGGAAAAGTATAGATATATAGGAATTAGGGAGATATAATGTTTACTATAGAGCCTTGTGTAAATAATAATCATAAGTTAAGATAGGTGTAGATAGAATTTAGGATAGAAATTTAGAGATAGGATTAATTAGATTTTGCAAATAATATTGGGGGAACAATTGAAACAATGGAGTCAGCAAATAAAATAAAAATACAAGAATTTGAATCAATGGGAATCTAATATCACGATAATCCGATATCATTAGATTAGAATAGTAATGTGTGCGTCGTATAAATATGTTTAAGTATAGTTTACAAGTAAAGATAAGATTTTAACAAGCAACTAATTGCATCAAATTAAATTACCGGGAAACATAGATAAATTGGCACTCCAAATATTTAATAATTGCGTCGAAAATATCAACGTAATTATTATGCAAACGCATCTTAATAATTCATAATTAGAAAATCGTTACGTGACTAGAGAGAACACATTTGTTTAGAAAACCAACATTCTGTAACAAACCAATAAACAAAGCGGTTCAATTATATGATAAATCGTGGACTTTCAATTAACAAACAGTGAATACGCGACTTGATAACAGCCAAAGATTGGAAAACCTATTGTAATACTGTAATATACT
The DNA here is from genome assembly GCA_036346225.1 of Platerodrilus igneus. Taxonomy (NCBI): domain Eukaryota; kingdom Metazoa; phylum Arthropoda; class Insecta; order Coleoptera; family Lycidae; genus Platerodrilus; species Platerodrilus igneus. The sequence goes on from JARFIW010001213.1 coordinate 609,658, forward strand.
GAACGCTTACGTGATCGATGAAGCATTTCGTCGAAGAATTAAACTAGGGAATTTGTAAAAATTCCGGGTTCTGCCAGATAAGGCAAAGTAGAAGCCTTGATTATAAACACGCCAATGAAAACTATTGGGGGTGGGAGGGCATATATATATATATATATATATATATATATATATATATATATACAATAGAAAATGAATAACATTTAGTCCATATTCAACCGAGCACCAAATATGCTTGAATGCTGTAACAACTTACGTAATTAGTGAAGTGAAAATTCAATAAATGAAATTTGAAAATGCAAAATTTTTGTGCGATGAAAAATAAGTCGATCTACAAATAGACGTAAGTTAAACAATTAATTAAATTTATTTCTAATATTTAACAAAACAGGGCTTTCATTGGAAGCGATTTTTATTGGGACGTTTTATTGGAAGCAATTCTTATATTGGGACAGCATTTTGTTGATGTCATTTTGTAGAGACAATTTTGTTGATACGACTCAATGTTCATGTCGAGATATAAGCATTAACGCAAGTCTAAAATACCAGAAATCAAAAGTGGATAATTTAGGCCAATAAGTAAAGTGGACACAACAAGGGATGCAGACCACAGACTAGGATGGAACTCCAGAAACCATTCCAGGTTAGCGATTTTTAAACATTTTATTATTGATAGACTGTTTCAAATTTAATATTTGCTATACATTGTATATTTGTAAGAGTCATCAAATAGGTAATTTGAAAAATATGAAAACAGGAAAAATCATCTTGGAACGTTTGAAGGTACTTGAGTGTAATTAAAAGATATTTTTGCTGGCTTTCAGAAAAGCATAATTTTGGTAAATGTAAATATTTTATATAAAAAGGAAAATTTTGAGTATTGTACATATTATCAATTTTTATATTGTGTGTTCTAGAACTGCTTTATTTGAATTCATTTAAAGTAAAAAAGTTTTTACAAAAGCAACGGAAATTAAAAATGCATTAGGGGATTTGTTTAGAATTGCATTGTAAATGTAGTTGAAAATGGTTTAGATATCAGGTTTCACAGTTTTCATTAATTTTGTCTATCAGAACAGTGAGAATCATTTTAAATTCAAGGTTTAAGCAAGAGGCATCGTATTTATTGTGCGAATATGATGACCGAGAAGTTGAGGATTAGGATATCAAGTGCTGTTTGAAAACAATTGCTAACGAAAACAGCTGAAATGTATTTTACTTGTTTTGTACTTCAATATTTAAGAACAAAAAACTTTCTGTTTCTATATATTGATATCTAGCTTGCCAAATATTAATATATAACACTTTTGTTTGACTATACAAAAGTCCTCACTTGTAAGTTTAATTGTCTGTCTGTCTACTTTTTCAGTACAAAATTTTATTCAAAAGGTACAAATAGTGTAAAAACTTAGGACATTTTAACATTATAGTATCAAAGTAACATCTTCGAATACCCGAAGGGTACATTTTTAGTGACCATACAAAACTTTTACAACACATTTTGCCTTATTTGTTTACGATTGCTTATAAATTTTGTAAATACCAAGTGTTTTTATAAGGATAGAATAAAGCACGCAAACTGGTTATTACTTTAGACGGTCATATAAAAAAGGACGTGAGTCGGTCAAGAACGATTTGCTGGAATTACTGTAACAGAAGAAAAAACGGAAGGAAGGAGAAGGTCGCATTAACACAGTCGAAGATTGAGGGGTCAAATAAAACGAAACCAATGAACCTATAGCCTGACAGTAAAATGTAAAAATACATAAAAAATAAAGAACTAGACAATAATTAAGATATAAGTAACATACAAATAAAAAAAATATTACTATTCACATACATATACAAGGTGGGACACTACATATAAACTACTCGCTAGCATCTAAACGAGCTTAACTGATTGTCTCACTGTGTGCCGTTCTTCGACACTACCGGTATCATCACTACCGTAGAATGCTAACCGGTTAACGCGCACCAATATTGTTCTACCTTTTCGGAGCTACGAATCCGAAATACCGCATTGTTGATTCTTTTTACAACTTTGTACGGTCCCAATGTCTTTGTAACTTCGTGGACAATCCACGCCTCCGTCTGCGGTTGTACAGCCAAACGCGGTCGCAGTTTTGAAAACCAGCTTCATGTACCTTGATGTCATATCTGGTTATCATTTGATCGCTTGTGATCTGGATATTTTTCTTAACGTCGCCATGGATGTCCTGCATCTTGCGTTTGAGCTCCTTGACGTAACCCTGGCACACGAGGTCATCTCAGAGCTGACACCCAAACTCAAGATCACCCAGCAGACATATTTTGCATCTCAGCATAGCACATGCAAGTGTCTGTTCAGTACTCCCATTCTGTCTAGTACGACTTCAGAGTGATACTCAATGGACTAATGTCCTGTCAGGAAACGCGTTCTTCTCCGACCTTCCAAGCCAGAACGAGTCGTAGGTCTTTATCATTCTCTTGTTCCGTTCGCATCTGTATAGGCTACTAATCGTTATTGATCACGGTAGTCCATCAAGTAGATCACATTTTGTGTCTACCCCTGAGCAATTATTACAATCTTCGGTTAAAGCCCGTCTTGAAAGTGTATTTGCATTACGATGACTTGCACCAGCACGGTGTTTCGTGTCGAAATCATACTGCTGAAGCGATCCTATCCATCTAGTGATTTGCACTTTGGGCTTTCTAAACTGTAATAGCACCTTCAAAGGGGCATTGTCGCTTCTCAGGTGAAATTTTCTCTCGTAGGAGCACTTATAAAAGTGCTCTATAGATTGCACAACAGTCAACAGTTCCTGTCTTGGAATGCAATAATTTCGTTCTGGTTTCGAGAGCATCCTGGTAAGGTAACAAATGACCTTCTCTTGGCCGCCTTGCATTTGGGATTGTACACTTTTGATGGTCACATTGCTTGTGTCTGTATCCAAGATGAATTTGTCTTCCAACCGATAATAATAATTTAAGATCGAAGATGTTATAAATAACTGCCCTAGTTGTTGGAACGTACACTGGCAATCTTTATCCAAACATAATCATGCACATCTTCAGCCAACTTTGTCAAAGGCTTGGCAATATTTGTAAATTCGGAAACGAATCTTCTACAGTAAGTGCACAATCCCAGAAAACAGCATAGCTGATGGTTGTCTTTTGGCATCCGCCACTCTTGTAGCAGGAACGTTGTGGCAGGAACGTTACAGGGTCCAAATGGCATGACTAAATTGTCATAGGCCAGTACCAATAGTGAAAGCAGTCTTGTCTCGATCTTTGGGTTCCATATTTATTTTCCAGTAACCACTCTTCAAATCCAAAATTGAGAACCACTTCTACCCTGAAAATGTATCTAGAATGGTGTCATACCTTAGATGTAGCTATCTATCCTTTTTGATCACGCATTCAATCGCATGTAGTCTAATCAAAATCTTGTTAGCTCATCCATCCCCTTAACAAACACAGCAGGCGATGTCTATGGGCTATTAGAATGCTCAATCGCCCTTTGCCCCTCCATGTCTTCAATAATCTTCTCGACTTTCTCATGCTTGGCCAATGGGAGTCTTCGCACCTGCTATTTTATTGACCGGGCATTTTCTGCATCGATTTTGTGCTCGGCAACTGCGGTTTTTCCTAATCGGCTGCCGTTGATTGCGAAACCTTCCGAGTACTGCCGGATCAAATTCTTCAGTTTTGCCAGCTGTTATTCAAGAAACTGGCACGGTTTCGTCAACTGATCTAATAACTTTGCTGAATACTCCTTTGTGGGTGATACTTTTTCAACACCGGAACACCCGTGGACAACCGAAGAATACCACCCAGCCGTTGAATTATTTTATAGCGCGTTAGAAGTCATTAGCGTTTATGTTTCTAACAGGTACACCATCCGTCACTTACGTCAGAGTTTTTTCAAAAACAACATCATCTCCAAGGAGTTCGTCACTAATCGGTTCAATGGCGAGCACAAAATCTTCCCGGAGAACAACATCCAAACGTCCCAGTACAACATTTTCTCTCCTTCAGGTAGGACAACCTTGTCAATCAAACATATTTGCACAGACACGTCGTCTGTTTCCCAAAACGACACTTCCTCGTTCTATATTCTCAAAACACCCTCTTTCATACCTTTATGGGATTCGTATCCCTTCAAAATATCTATTCTCAAGATAACTTCTTCGGTGGTGTTCATAATTACTACCTGGTGGTCAAATAATTTGCTCCCAACTATGCATTTCTAGCACTCTATGTGTTTGAATATTCTCACCGGCCACAGTTTGAAGACGTACTGTGCGGATGACACTATAACACTGTTGCGCACTTCATTCGGAATAGCAATTGCCCTGGATACTCCAGTATCAACCAAGAAATTCACAATCTTGCCGCTAAACTGTTCACATATCTAAATAATGTCCTCATGCTTGGATCGTGCGATGTCTATGATCGTCTCCTGTGCAGAATTCGTCCAGATTGACTTTTGCCCCTTCTTGTCGAACCCAGCTTTTTTACTTTCCTCTTGGGCTGTTTGCATTTGGACTGTATATGCCCAAACTCACCACAATTTTAGCATCTGGGTCCCCTCCTTTTTGGTTGGTGTTCATGAACTACCTGTCGAATCACCTTCTCCATGCTTTCTGATTGCTGCTTTTATACCGAACATCTTACATTTGCCACTGCTATGATGCGAAGTTTGCATTGCTGCTTCAAATTCCATATAATGAGCTAGCGCTTCATCTAAGTCCCTTGGTCAAGACAGCCGTAGTGCTTGCTGGATCACTCTGTTACGTATCCCATCAATAAAGGTCTGTACCACCAGTTATTTTAGGAAACTATCTGGTGTTGGTAGGTAGGCTAGTCTCACCAAGCAAGCAATATCTGCTTTAAACTCTTGCAAATTCTTGTTATCCCTTTGGTGACGGTCCTTCACTTGAGCATGATACACTTGTTGCAGAGAGTTGTCATACTTTATTTCTAGCCTTTTTGTTGAGGCCCCATAGCATTTTTGGTCATGATCTGATATGACCTGCAGAATATTCAAGACTTCACCTCATCATCATCATAATGTCTTCAGTCTTGGAACTGGTAAGACACGTACCCTCATTGTTTCCTATTCTGAACTAACCTACACATTTCCCTAACATCTGCATCTATCACTATCTGATCTCCTGACCTCCTTTTTCCTATTTCTGCTTGTAATATATCCCATACTATTCCTCAAAAATGCCTTAGAACGTATTCTGCCCTTCTATTTCTTCTATTTTTTCCTACAGATATCCTTGTTCCCCTACTGTTTCTATAACTTATTTGTTATTAACTTTGTTTGTTCATGCTATCATTTTCATACATCTGAAGCACAACATTTCAAAAGACTGCTACCGTTTTTCTGCCCGCTTTTCCTACTGCCCGTATTTAATAGGCATACTGTGTTACGGTTTAAATTTTCATTACACTTCAAATTAATTTTATTGCAAACACTTATCTTACATACATGTTATTTACAAGAACTTAATTCATTTTGGCTTTGGTATTATAAATTTTTAATTGTCTATTTCTTATTTGAAAATATAAACAGCATTAATTACAATAACTTTCATTCTGACCAATTGAATTCATCTAGTAATTTGTTGTTTTGAAACTTCATCTTAATTGAAATTATTGTTTATTAAGAAAATAAGTTGGCAGTTTTGATGTGTTGATTGCTTTGAAAGAATAAACACAGGTCTGCATTCAGGGAATTGATAGTTATTTAGAACTTGAATGCATTACATTTTAATAAATATATCTCAAAATAAAAAGGATATATCATGAAATTAATTTTAAATGTTTATGGAATTGTTACATGTACCTAACAAGAATTCTTTTGTTTTTAAAAAGGGAGTTACTCTATGTTATAATTGTTTAGTAGGTGAAATGCTGCCTTGTCTTATTGATTTTTAATTACTGAAATTTAATTTCTTTATATTGCATTCCTGTTTTGATTTGGATTATCTGAGAAGAAGGTATTTCCTTTCTGATTGTTTTGTGAATAGCTTGGTTAAAGCATGGTGTATGCTAGTGCGAATTTTCTGACTATATCAAAGTAAGAGAAAGTCATCCAAAATATTGGGATTTATCGCCTGGCATAACGAGAAAGAATATTGCTGAAGAGTAGAATATTTTTTGAAACAGTTGAACTGGATTTTATATTTCAACCTTGCTTGTTTGGTAGCACATGGTCGCGTGCATTAATTGTTATATATTTCTTTCATCCTGGTTTCCAGGATTTTTATTTCATTTTCATTTTTGTTTGGAGTTTTGTCTTTGTCTTGGGTATATGTTGTACAATAATAAACTATTATGGAATGGAGTTTAAAGGCTGCAAATGGTGGTTGCAGAAATGTTAAGGATGCTGATGGCGTGCTGTCCCATGTCATGTGTATCTAGATGAGTATAACTATTTTATTATTTTAATTGTTGATCAAGTGACAAGTGTATTAATGTGCTCCTCACAGTATTACAAATTTCACTGATAATTAGTGCTATTTATATACTAATTTTGGTATCCTCTTCAAGCTTGTTATACTGACTTTCATATGAAAATATCCTTTTTTAAACAAGGTGCATCATATCTATGAAATCATTTGATTTATAATTGCAAAGATTACAGTACTTGGAATGAAACATAAACATCTGTAATTAGAAGATAAACAATTAGAGTTAAAAGCAGCATTTGCAGTGTTATCTACATAGCCTTGCTTTTAGTAGTTATAAACATAGCAACATACTATTTTTATGTTTATCTCTATTTATACAATTGAATTAAGCTGAATAACTATACAGGGTGACTAAAATGTCACACTGTACTTCATGCAGCAATAAGGACAAATTATTTTACTGTGATAAATGCCAATCACCTACCTGTGATAATTGTAGTGGGCTTACCATAACTGAAATTCGATGCCTCGAATTGAAAAGACGAAGTCTATTATTTTACTGTAAGGCTTGTCTATCAGAGGTAGATAATAAACCTGATGTTGATTTAGAGAGCTGAGAGGGCCTACTGCACGCCAAATTTCAAGAAACATTAAATAACATAAATGGTTTATTTAAATCGTTTAAAATTGAATTTATTGATATGGCAACAAAATATGTTTCTACAACTCAGACAACTACTTTGACAGATAAACCAATTACATCTTACGCATCCATGGCAAAATCTGAACCTGTCCTAGTGGTAAAACCAATGTGTAACCAACTAAGCAAAGAAACTAGGAGCGAAATCAAAGATACTATAAATCCAGCCTCCATTGGAGTGAATGTTTGTAAGATTCGTGACTCATCTCAAGGTGGTATAATTATTGGCTGTCATAACAAAACAGAACGAAGCGTACTACAAAAAGAGATGGTTGGTAAACTCGGTAACAGATACAAGATAGTAGCTCCAAACTTAAAGAAACCCAAAATCAGAATAGTAAACATTAACAATGATGACGTTTGTGATACAGACATACAACATAAGTGCAAAAATTATTCAGCAAAACAAATTGAAAAATGATCTCAACAATTTTCATTTAAAAGTGCTTAAAATTATGAAAAATGAAAAAACAGGCAACAGTGTAGTAATAGTTGAAACTGATTCAGATACCCACAAAACACTGATCCAAATGGGAAGAGCAGCAATTGGATGGTCCATGGGCAGTGTGTACAACCATGTGCATGTTACACAGTGCTTTAACTGTCTTAAGTTTGGTCACATAGCTCAAGTTTGTAAGTTTGAAACCATATGCTTGACTGACTGCTGACTTCAAACGATGTTCAAACTGCACAGCTGCTAAAGCTAAATTAAATATTGAGATAAATAATGCTCATACTGCAATTGATAAAGAATGTCCTTGCTACCTTCAATCTCTAAAGAAAGAACTCTCTAAAATTGAATACCTAGATGTATCATAGCAATCACAGACTTTTACTCAGGACAACACTTGTTCAAAACAAATCAGTCAAGATTTGATAGATGGTTCCTTACGAACTTTTCTTGTAAATATTAGATCATTGAATTCGTGTTTTGACGATTTTTTAGCCTACATAATTAACCAGGATTTTGATTTGATTGGAATTACTGAAACGTGGTTGACCAGTGATTTTCCCTCAACCCTTGTACAGATACCAGGCTACAGTATTATTCGGGCAGATAGAAAGTCCAGAGGTGGCGGTGTGTGCTTGTATATTAACCATGCTCTGTTTCATAAGCAAATCAGCATTGACTTCATTGAGCATCCTTCACTCGAACAACTTTGGATTACTTTTAAAATTAAAAAAAAGGAATACTGCTATAGGTATTGTTTATAGATCACCAAGTACTGGCACTTCCTGTCTGCAGGAATTGGAATTGGTCTTAGCCAATGTTTATATGAAATATGACAACCTAATTTTAATGGGAGATCTTAATATAGACTTTCTGCACTATAACACTAATCGAACCAAGCTGATATCTATATTTAATACATTTAATCTTACACTTCAAGTTACCGAAGCAACACGAATAACATCTACTTCATCAACCCTTATTGTCATTGTATGTACTGCCCCTGGGCTTAAAGTCAACAGGTGTGGAACTATAGACCTACTTAACCTTACCGATCACCAAGGGATCATATGTGATTTTGACTTAATGGTCCCTAAGCATCAGCCTTTAACTTTAAACAGTAGAGATTACTCCTGTTTTGATAATGATGAATTCGCCTTTGATGCAGGAAACATTCAATGGAATATGGTACAGACTTTACCTGACTTAGATAGCAAAGTAAAATACCTTAATGAGGCTGTTAGGTTCCTGTTTGATTTCCATGCACCTGTCATAACAATAATAAGAAGGAAAAAAGCACTGCCCTATATGACTTTTACTATTAAACAAATACTCAAACGAAAAATGCCGCCTTAAACAATATAGAGTAACTGGTGATAAGACTAAATTCCAATATTATAAAGATTTAAGGAATTATGCTACATTTGCTATCAGAAGTGAAAAGAAAGCATACTTAGACTACCAATGCAGACTTCATCACATGAACTCAAAGAAACTCTGGAATGTCTTCGATAGTTGTCAAATCCATACCAAAATAAGTCTCATATCTCACATGAGATTAAAGATGCCGATGAGTTAAATAACTTATTTATAACATCTATCTCTAGAAGACAAGTGCCTGAAATTGAAATCGATAAATTTCTAACAAACAGTTATTCACCTGGTACCTGTCTTGCTAGCTTTCAACCAGTTACAACAGACCTAGTATGGAAATCTTTTAAAAGACTCAAATCTAATGCAGAGGGTAAAGATGGAATTGACAGGAAGATGCTATTGTTAATAATGCCATATAGCATTGATGTGATTACACACATCATTAACTTCTCACTTCAACAAGGCTCCTTTCCTACTATATGGAAGGAATCGCTAGTTACACCTATTCCGAAAATACCACTAGCAACTACTTTTGCAGACCTACGTCCAATAAGCATACTATCTGTTATATCCAAAGTTATAGAACATTTGGTATATATTCAATTAACTCAGCATATCGCTAATCATAATATACTACCTGCATATCAGTCAGGTTTTCGTAAAGGCTATAGTACTGCTACAGCATTGACCAAAGTCATATCTGATCTTAGTAGTTCAATAGATACAGCACAAGTTACATACCTGGTATTACTTGACTTTAGTAAAGCTTTCGATGTAATTAACCATACACTGTTAGAAGCAAAGCTAACTTACTATGGAATTCAAGGTACTGTTCTACAATGGTTCACAAGTTATTTAAAAAGAAGGACACAGTCAGTCAAAATTAACAACCAAATATCTATGCCTCTTGCTGTTGCTCAAGGAGTTCTACAAGGTAGCATCCTGGGACCACTATTGTTTGCAATTTTCACAGCAGATCTGCCTCAACAGTTATCATCCGCTTGCAAATATCATATGTATGCCGACGATGTGCTTCTATATACTTCAACAGACATTTACAATATTAACTATGCTATCAATCAGTTAAATGATGATCTTGCAGCAGTCAGTTCATGGGTAGCCAATAATGGTTTGGTACTTAATGCAAATAAGACTGTAGCTATTTGTGTTGGTTCCAAAACTTTCTGCACCAAGGCTGAAATGAGACGCACTGTTGACTTACATATTGACAATTCAATAATACCCATTTGTGATTATGCTAAATACCTGGGGGTAATTATAGATTCTCTACTTAGCTTTAAACAGCACGTTAATACAAAAATCAGAATTGCTTATCACAAAATGCGCACCTTGTACAGATACAAATTACTTCTAAGTCCTTCCATAAAATGGAGACTTTGTAACAGTCTAGTATTGTGTAATCTTGACTACTGCAGTGTGGTTTATTACAACTTTCTATCACAACTATTCAAACACAGAATACAGGTGCTGCAGAATGTATGTTTTAGATACTCATTTAACATAGAATCTAGGGAACATGTAACACCTCATTATAACTCCAGAGCAATACTTAAATTTCATAATAGAGCTACACTACAGTTCTCGTCTTTCACATATCAAGTAACCACTGCAAAATGTCCTACATACTTAGTCGAAATGCTACTACCCAGGGCACTGGCACATAAGTTAAACTTAAGGAATATTCAAGAGTTATCTATTCCTTATCATTCAACTAGAAAATTTCAATGTTCTTTTCTGTACATGGCTCCATCCATATTCAATAAATATTATTCACTCTTTCAAGTTAGCCGCAAGGAGAGCTTTAAAAAGCAAATCTTGGTAGCTTTATTAATGAATTAATGCTACATTAGTAGCACATAGTTATATGCCCATATCTTGTAGTACTCAAAATACTGTAATTTACATGTAAGGCTTATTGTTTGTTTAGTTGTATTGTTTTAGGAGAGCTTGTAAACCAGCTTAGCTGAAGCTCTTCTTATTGGAGTTCTAGTTCACTGTACATGTGTCTAGTGTACCAATGAATGAATAAATAAATAAATAATAAATAAATAAATAAAATTTAGGATTAGTAGTTAAAGTGTGGATCTCTAACCCGTAAATGACTTATTTTTGTGGAAGTTAAATTGGGATTCAGGGGGTTAAATTAGTTTAAGTATCAGAATATCGTTCTTGCTCAGTTAAAACGGAACGAATTAATCTATATATTATATGTGATTTATATGTAAATTATGAGCTTCGAGCAATTGCTTAAAGTGAAACAAAAAAAGGCTTCCTTAAAATTTGTGTTAAGACCCGTAAACAAAATTATGTTTAATTATGTCATGCATTTATTTCCTTTTTATAAATGTACAAACAGTAATTGGGAATATTTTACAATAGAGATCATTGTGTTAGATTGACTTATTTGTGGATTATCTTTTGCCATTAATTAGCGTACACTTAGGGTTGTGAATACATTGCTATATTTACTGGTTGAGTATATTGGCTAATTGAGGTAACATTCATTCAGTTATAACGCAACTGGTAAGTTTGCTGGATTCAGTTACATACTCTGTGGTGGCATAGTAAGTCTTATCCCCTATACAAAGTGTATAAAGAATTAAATTACGTTACTGAGTCTCATGTCTATATTTAAATATTATAGCGTAATAAAAGCAGTGTGGAAAAGCACGATAAATTGTGATTAAAAAAATATAACGTAATAACTGTACTGTGCTTCACACGTATGCTTTCAACAATGTTTCTGTTTGTTGTCTTTCATCATAGGCGCTGTTCTTGTTACATGCGGTTCGATCCCCTTCTATTGTTTTGCAATTATATACCCTATTTCTCCGACATTCAGTGGTTGTGAATGTAGTTAAGCAGCCTGTGGCTGCCAAGTTCCCCTCGCACTTGAACATTTGCCGATATAATATTTTTTTCCAATATATCTTTTCGCACAGTCAACATTAGTTGCATATATTCCACAACCAACACCTGTAGTTGTTTATAATAATCATCGGCTCGAAAAATGTTAGGCGAGAATTTTTCACAAAAATGTGCCTTTGTTTGGATGAGAGGTAAAATGGAGGTCCCGTGTGTGAGTGTTGTCACGCACATTAAAGATCTCTACCTTGTTTTTGGAACAGCAAGGGTTCGGCAAAATTCAAAATTTTTCAGTTAAAAAAAGCCTTGCTTCTTGGCCAATGTAGTACCTTCGGGTGGAGCATTGGAAAATCACATGTAAGGTATGTGAAGGGGGTTAAGCATCCTGTGGCTGCCAAGGTCCCCAACACTTAGACTTTGTGCTAATCTTTATTTTATATTTTTTGCGCTTTTCCCATTTTGCGTTATTTGGCTTCTTAGGTAGGAGAAATACTAAACCTCTTGTAAGTTCTTGCTACCTATTTGTATTCTTGTTTTTGCTTTATTTTCCCGTCCTTTGCAAACTAGTATTTTAGTTTTATTTTTGTTAATTTTCATATCTTATCTCTCTGTTGGAACTGTTTCCATTTCATTAAGAGCACCTCCTAACTCTTCCTTGCTACATGTTAATACCACTATATCATCTGCAAATCTAAGCATATCAATTTTTTGTCCCTGCATATTAATTCCAAATGTCTTCCTGCATTTGACAGTATTCATTGCCTTTTCAATGCACAAGTTAAAAATTAATGGGGATAGGGCACATCTCTGTCTCACCCCTTTCCTAATGTTTACTTCTTTACGTTCCCGCTCTATTTCTATTACTGCTGTTTGCTCTTTGTATAAGTTATGTACTATTCTTCTATCCCTGTAACTCATTCCAATCTTTTTGAGTATTTTGAACATTTTTTTATATTTTACATTGTCGAATGCTTTTTCCAGATCTACAAACCCTATATACACGCTTTCCCCTTTTTCTATTGTTTTCTCAATTATCACTCTCAGAGCTAAAATAGTCTCCCGTGTTCTCCTGTTTCGCCTAAACCCAAATTGATCTTCTCCTAGTATTTCTTCAGCTCGTTTTTCAATTCATCTTTGTACAATTCTAGTTAATATTTTTGATACGTGTTTGTGTCAAACTTGGCCTTCAAATATTTTCACATCTATCTGCGCCTTTCTTTTTTGGTATAGTTACTATGATGTTACGTTTGAAGTCTTTCTGCTAGTATTTCTTCAGCTCGTTTTTCAATTCGCCTTTGTACAATTCTAGTTAATATTTTTGATACGTGTTTGTGTCAAACTTATCGTTCGAAAGTTTTCATATTTATCCGCGTCTCTCTTTTTTGGTATAATTAGTATGATGTTACGTTTGAAGTCTTTGGATATCTCGCCTGTCTCATACCTATAGCTTACAAGTTGGAAGAGACGTTCTGTTACTGCTTGTCTAGCAGCTTTTAGAGTTTCTGATTGCACCTTATCTGTACCCGGTGCCTTACCATTTTTCAGACCCTTTAATGCTAATTCAAACTCATCTCTAAGTATAGGATATCCCAAATCACTTTTTTCAATGTCTGATTCGTGTTCTAATGCTGTTAGTTCTCTCCTGCATATAAATTCTCTATATATTCTTGTCAACTACCTATTTTCTCTACATTTTCTATTATGACGTTTCCTTCCGCGTCTTTTATATTTTTGCCATGCGGTTATATTCTTAAACTTGATTCTAATTAGTTTGTATGCTTCATCTGTCTTTCCTATTTCCGTCTTAGTTTGTACCTCTTTGCACTTTTGATCAATCCATTGTTCTTTAGCTTTCCTGCATTTGCGAATAATTTCCCATTTTATGGCTCTGTATCTGTTTTCCTGTTTTGTGTGATTTATTTTTGTATTTTCGTCTTTTTTCTATTAAATTCAGGATATCCTTTGTTTTCAATGGTTTCTTATTTTATTGTTGTGTATACCCCAGAATATCTTTGGCCGCATTGTCTAGGCTGGATTTAATGTTATTCCATTCTGTTTCTACTTCCTTAGTATCAGATATTTTCCCGATATCTTTCAGTAATTCATTTGACTTTTTCCAATTTTTCTTGAATATCTTTATCTTTTAGTTTCTCTAAATGAAAATGTCTTTTTCCGTTTCTTTTTTTCAAATTTTTAATTTTAAGTGTGACCATCATAATTATGATGTGATCAGTGTCTATATCTGCTTCTGGGTAGCTTCTACAGTCTTTTACTTGATTCCTAAACCGTTATCTAACAAGAATGTAATCTATTTGATAGCTCTCTATATCTCCTGGCGTCTTCCACGTACATCATCTTCTAGCATGATGTCGCAAAATTCTACCAGCCTATTTTCCCTGTCGTTTGTCGTTCCTAAACCAAATAAACCTACTACCGCTCCTTCCCTACCCTCACCTACCAGTGCATTAAAATCCCTCGTAATTATTAAATTTTCGTGTCCTTTTACATATCTTAATATGTCTTTGATATCTTTGTTGATCGCGTCTACCTCTTTGTCACTGTAGCTAGAGGTGGGCGTGTATACTAGTATTATTACTGTGTTTACCGGTTTAGATTCTAATCTAACCATGTGTACTCTTTCGTTCTTTTGTAGGTAATTTTCTACACAGTATCCTATCTTTTTTTGAATAACTATCCACACATCCAAATGTCCTTCCTCTGCTCCTGTATGAATCACCCTGAAGTCTCCACTCCAAAAATCCCCCGCCTCCGGCCACCGAACTTTGCAGATCCCTACTATGTCTAGTGCTAACCTATTCATTTCAATTTTTAGGTTAGCAAAGCTGTCGTTTTATAATGATTGGGACTCTTCTAATATTTATCCGAAGGCTGTTGTTCGGGGAGATAAGTGACTCAACCAATATACCACGGTAGCCAGCCAAAATAGTTAAAATAGGATTTGGAATATTCAGGTCAAGGACAGATGAGTGTGGTTCAGAGGATCCAACGACAGCTGGAACCCACGACTCAGACTTAAGTATGGGTTGCGCGTATATCCAAAATACAAAATCCAAAAACCGGGAGCTGAGCTAAAAACATTAAACATTTTCATTAGGCAAGCAATAAAAATATTAGTCATTTACCAGTCACACAGAAAACTAAAAGGAAAACTAAGGGAATTTAGCTAAAGTAAATTTTGAGATATAAGTTCTTGAAAATGTAGTAAATAGAAAAATATTGATCACAGTTCAAACTTTAAAATAGTGGGACTATACAGTTGAAATAAAAGCGCAAAAAATCTGAATGCTTTAACGCGCACTAAGCTGAGGAAACATATGGCAACTCTTGCTCAAATTTTTTACATATCCGAAAGTGACTTTGAGCAATTGTGCCACATTCATGGGACACAGTTGGTATTCACAGGCAATTTTACCGTTTACCCGGCGATATATATCAAACGACTAAGATATCAAAACTACTTATGTTAATGGAAGATGGAAAAATTACACAATTTAAAGAGAAAAAATTGAACGAAATTAACTTTGACTTGGAGAACAAACCAATCATAACAGAAAATCACATAAATCATGATGAAATTGACGTCACTCTATTTAATGAAGATATAGAAGTGAGCTTAAAAGACTGTAAACTTAAAAGAAGACGAAACCAAAAAGTGTAAATAAATACCTACAAATAAAAAGTTAATAGTATAACTTGAAAGATGCCAACAGATAGTTAAAGCCAACAATGAAAACAAACACAATAAAAATTACACAAAGAAAAAGGGACAACTGGTTTCTTGGACTAATAAACAAAAAAAGTTATTGAACATTATTTTGCAAAACATAAAATATAAAAATTCCCAAAACGTCATGAGCGTGAAAAGTTAAAGACTGAGTGTCCGGATATTTTAGATAATAGACTGACTAAAAATAAAAGTTATGTTCAGAATAATTATGTCTCGTCAAAATAATAACTGTATTTTGGTAAGAATATATACTTTGTGAGTTATACAGGTATTATTTTTGATTTTTTTTTATTTACTACTACTGTTATTGTACTTTTACAAATGTTTTTAGTACAATGCAGTTTATTATGCTAATAATGCGTTTAGCTTCGAAGTTAAGGTTCTAATCGGAACTACGTTTGTATATTTTCTGGAAAAATAAAGTTTCGATTGAATTGCATTTTTATATTATTAAGGAAGGCGTGTGTCTGTGTTAATATTTATATCATGATACGTAATCAAAATAAACCTAAAATAATCAAATCTCCTAAGGTAGAATATGAAAATTAAACAATTATTGTTTATTCCTAGCTATGAATCATGATTTATTAGTACCAAAAAGTATAAGTTATATAAATTATATTCTGCTTTATGAGACTACGTTTCGGAATTTACTTCCAGAGATCGAGAATCGGATAAATTAATATAACTTTCGGAACTTCTAAAAAATAGAACTCCCTTACACATTACTAAAACGGTATACTGGCGATTTGTTTAAAAAATCTTTTGCTCTTCTGGGTCTGTTGCTGCGTGTTTGTGCGTGTGCAGGTGATTTGTAAAGCATGTAGGCTGTAAATTTTAAACCGGTATGCGCAGTTATATTGTAACATGCCTTTTTGCGTATATTTTTGCATGTTACATCTGTGCTTGGCACTATTAGCATATAAATGCTTATACCTACATTTAAATATAAAATTACTCTCTTTATTATGTATTATCTTTATTATGTATTAATATATTTTCTATAAGAATTTATCTCGCACAATCCTGGATTATTAGTTTTAATCCACAAGTTGCTAATCTGTTACATAGTACAAATTATTATATCTATATGAAATTTTCCTATTGGTTATTTCTGAAGTGTTTATTCCAAAAGCACAACTGGTGTGGTTTTAATTCTGTATTATAATTATATCTATATGAAATTTTCCTATTGGTTATTTCTGAAGTGTTTATTCCAAAAGCACAACTGGTGTGGTTCTAATTTTGTATTATTGAGAATAATCGCTAGTGATTGTCCATTCCGAAGATGGCCGAAAATAATTTATTAGAAGTGTCAAATTTTCATTCTCTCTGATATCTGATTGCTTATCTAGCACTGTTGAACATTTGTGATTTAAACTTGTACCTTGCCTCATGTGTTACCTGGTATGTAAATTTTCTAATTATACATCCTAAATTAACATTTAAATATATTTCTAGATGTTTTGTATAATGGATGAAGAAGTTGTGTATTACTTAATCCCATCAAGTAGTTATAAAGATGGTAAGCTATTAATGGATTTAATTTTCCTTTGCACCTCGTGTTAGTCACTTTTGTAACACAACTGAATTTTCTAGGGTGCTCCCGTAACATATGCTCCTCCGGTTTATTCTCCGGTCAAGTATGCGTCATGGCGACGTGTTTTCTCTCATTCGGATTTTCCACATGGGAAAGTTGCTTGTCGCACAACCAGATGATGTAAAATAACACTCATCACAAGAATTTTATACTTTGTTTCCTACTACCTTACATATTACTGCTCAGTTATTATCTTATTGAAAAATATCTACAAATTTAATTTTATGGAACAGAAGTCTGTTAAGGACAACATTTGAAGTTGACCACATGTTGTTTTTGTACCTACTCTAGGAGATCCTCCAACGCAGGATATCTCAGTTTCCTGGATATTGAAGGATTCCTATAAATTAAGTAACTTTAGTTCAGTTACTGATACTACAGGTAGTATGAGATTTAAACTTTTACCTTATCGTTTTTCTTTTGAAATAAAGAGGCCTAACCTCTATTTAAATTTGTCTTTGTCACTACAAATATTTTGTATTGATTATTAATTACCTTTTACTTACCTTAATTGATTTCAAATAGAATTCTCTAATATATAATCTTATCTTAAACGATTTCAAATAAAATTCTCTAATACATAACCTAAAAATATGTAAACATTCGAACTTCATGAAGCTTCTTATGGTGAAAAGGTTTATTACTTGAACTTTCATTTCATGTGCAATTTGTTACATGACATTATTACAATTAGGATCACTTTTTGATTTACTACTGCATTAAGTAAAATTTTGAGTTTCTAAACAGAGATTATTTATTTTGATTTCTCTATAGAAATTTTCTCGTGTACATTTTATTAAATATGTGAATTATAGCATGTTAAAATATATAGCTATGTTTACAATGTTAATGACACAAGCGTATATCTTATACATGCCTTTGGATTGTAATAACTTGAGTATTAATATACATATTTAGTCGAATTTCTCTTATCGTATTTTAACTTTTGTTTCTCTAAATTATTTTACAGTTGTGTAAACAAGTGTCTTGATATTTAAATCTTTAACATTCAGATATTCTCTAAACATTCCCCTTACCCTGATGATTTCAAGTCTCATGCAGCCTCCGAAACCATAAAGGTCGATGCAAGCTGTGCCGAAGTATTTCTTATACTTCGTCGTGCGCTTACTCTTTTTATAACATCGAGAAAAGAATAAGGTGCAATATAAGAAATTATCTTTGGGGTATTTCTGAACACCTGTACACTTTGGCCGTTAAATTTTTGTAGCGACCTTGAGATTATCTTTCCTCAGCAACAAGCCGCTTCTCGGTACACAAAAAGGCAATTTCACAATCTTGGTATACAAATAAATATTAGATAAGACGGTTAATAAAACGTTAAAAACGTATAATGCATAATAATAATAAAAAAGTGGGGTGTTAGATAAAAGTCTTGATATTATTTACTTAAATATTAGAAGTCTTCTTTGTAATAAGTGTGATTTGATTTTGTTATCACCCAATATAATCCAGCAATAAATTTTACTTAGTGAAACCCATATAACTTCAGATACATTGGACAGTGAATTAATGATCCGAAATTATAATTTAGTGAGGTGTGATTCGAATTCACGAAAAACAAGGGGTGTGTTAATTTATATAAACCAAGCTATTTCATACAAAATGTGAATACAAGATCGATAGTAGTTATTGGTATATTACAGTTAAAGTGAGGATTAATTTCTAATACTTGATAGTTGGTTGTTTATATAGATGACATTACATGTGATTTTCCAATGCTCCACCCGAAGGTACTACATTGGCCAGGAAGCGAGTTTTTTTTTTTACCTGGAAAATTTTGAATTTTGCCGAATCCTTGCTGTTCCAAGCAAGGTAGGGATCTTTAATGTGCGTGACAACACTCACACACGGGACCTCCATTTTACCTCTCATCCGAACGAGGGTGTATTTTTGCGAAAAATGCTCGCCTAACATTTTTCAAGCGGACCGTGTCGGGATTTGAACCCGGGACCTAGGGCGTAGTAGTCACACACATACCACTACGCCACGGAGCCGCCTTTATAGATGACAGCAAATCTACATTGTAAGTTTTTTTAATGTTCTTAAAGAGATATTGGAAGATATTTTTAATAATGGTAATAAATGTGTTTTGGTAGGGGACTTTAATTTAGATTATAATAAACAGTAGAATAGTTATGTTAAACGTTTGCAAAATTGTCTGAGTCTTAACCGATTAAATCAATTAGTTGAGGTAAATACTCGCATTACAAATGATAGTTCAACATTGATAGATTACGTTATTTCAAATACGGAAATGTTTAAAATAAATGTACTTCATACACCTAAGATAGCAGACCATTCAATATTAAAGATCAGTTTAGATAATAGAAAATATGGTATGCGAAATCATTATTCGTATTTCACCAGAAATATAAATGAAGAAAAATTACAAAATATTAATGACAAGTTATTTAGTTTTAACTGGCCTTTAGAACGTGTTGATGTCAATGTTATACTTGAAAGGATAACAACTAAATGCGAAAATATAATAATAGATCAGGTATGTTCAATAAGACAGAAATATAATAAAGAAGGAGAGTTACCATGGTATGATGAGGTAGTTAAGAAAATGGCAAGAAAGAGGGATAATGCATTTATTAATTTTATTGATAGTTGGGCAAAAGATAAGGCAATGCATTGGGAAAACTATAAAGTCAAAAGAAATAAAGTTGTGAACGTACTAAAAGAAAAGAAAATTAAATACTATAAACAACAAATTGTCTTGTGTTAGAATGACTCAAAGAAAATGTGGAGAAAAATAAAAAGTTTAATAAGTCAAACGAAAGCAATTGCGAATAATATCAGATTTAATGAGGGCTCAGTAGAATGCAAATTAGTGAAATTGCTGAAAGATTTAATGAATTCTTTACTATTAGTATTGAATCAATAGTTGATAAGATTGGTTGGGCACCTAAATGGAATAGTAACAATATGCCAATAGTACACAATATTTTTAGTAATTTTTAACTACTGGGGATGACTGATTTGAGAAAAGTAATTAAATCATCAAAGAACAAAACTAATATTTGAAATCAGTAAGTGGAAAGATGCTTAAGTGTATCAGTAACTCTATTGGTCACGTACTACTGCTCTTGATAAATGTTTTATTGGAAACTGGGCAATTTCCTGAAAATTTAAAAATCAGTACAGTTGTGCCTGTGCCAAAGGTGCTTAATTCAAATAATGCAGAAAATTTCTGACCAGTTAATACATTACCAGCATTGGAGAAAATTCTTGAAATAGCAGTATATGATCAATTAAAAGAGTATTTTGAAGATAAAAAAATACTATATGTAAACCAATCAGGATTTAGGACTGTTCATTTGTGTGAAACAGCTCTGCAATTTACCACATGTAAATGGAAAATCTTACTTGATGATAATAAATATATGGTGACAGTATTTTTGGATTTACAGGGGGCTTATGAAACTATTGATCGATCGATATTACTGAAAAACTTAGGTACTATGGAATAAGAGACAAAGGTTTAAAATGGTAAACTGGCTATCTAAGTAATAGAGTCAAAAAACTAAATACAATAATCTCTGCTTATCAGAAAGGATGGTCATACATGGGGTGCCACAAGGAAGTGTTCTAGGTCCACTCCTATTCTTAATATAAATTAACGATTTCTATCTCAAAGTGGAATGCGAATTTATGAATCTGTTTGCAGATGATACATTACTTGCAGTTAGTGACTATAATTTACAAACAGCTATATCTAAGATTAATGTGGTGCTAAATAATGCAACATATACTTACAAACAAATAAACTTAAAATTAATGTTAAAAAAGCTAAGGCTATGGTCATTACTTCTAGGTATAAATCCAATAGTGTTGATTTAGCGTTTTGTAATATACTCATAAATAATTATAAAATTGAGATTGTTAGAGAAGTAAAATATTTGGGATTAATAATTGATAATCTAAGTTTCAAGAATTATTTTAAGTATATTTGTATGAAAATATGTGGCAAAATATTCTTCTTCACCAGAATATGTAAATACGTATCACTATGATCTAGAGTCTTAATATATAAATCTATAATTCAACCCGATTTTGAGTATTGTGGAACCATGTTATATTTGTTTGATTCTAGTTGTAAGCAATCATTACAAAAATTGCAAAACAGAGCAATGCGAATAATTTTAAGATGTAATATACCCATTAACAGTATGTTATATATACTAAATTGGTTACCAATTGGGCAACAACTATATTTCAAAAGTATGATCTTTGTATATAAAATTAATGCAGGTTTAGTTCCAATATATTTTGAACAATCTGTTATTAAAAATAGGGATATACATGACCATGACACTAGGAATAAGGAAAATTTTTATATTAAAAAACCCAATACAAAAAAAAACTGAATTTGTTAGTTTTTAAAATGTTTGATATGTATAACCGACTGCCAGTCAATGTAAAGGAATCGTCTAGCTTGAGTAAATTTATAGTGAACTTGAGAAAAACGTTAAGATGATAATAGTCAAAGTTCATACTTAATACTTTACTAAAATAGTTTTTGATTTGTGATGAAATATATGTTACTATTTCACCATATTATATTATATTGTATTGTATTGTGAAATTTGGTATAAGTTGTATTATTATTAGGATTAATCCTATTTATGAAGAAATATATTGATTGATTGATTAGGATCAGTAATATGTAAATAAACAACACACCTGTATGCCTTTAAACTTGCGTCACAAAAGGAAACCGTGTTAACAATAGAATCTTTAAAAACTCCAATATGACGAGGGATCAATAATTGAGACATGATAGGAAATTCCTGCTGAAGTGACCTAAATCAGTTTGTAATAGATTCGGGTAGAGTATCATCCCATTCGATCTTATTAATTCTAAGTTCCTTTATCAGTAATTTAACATATAAGACCACCGGAGCCACTAGACCCAGTATGTCAAATAAACGAGCAACAAAAGACAATATATTGCGTTTTGTACATATTTTTTCCTCAGTATTTGATATGGTGATAAAAAACACATCACCAGAAGGTATCCAGGAAAGACCAAGAATTTTTAAATTACTATCACTATCTGAAAAGTTGACAGAAGTGCAATGAGATTTTGGAAGACTACTAAGTAAAGTAGACAAATTGGACGTCCATTTAATTAGATCAAAGTATCCCAATTTAAATAATGCGATAGGCTCTTGCGATTGACTAATAGCAATTTCTTCATTCAAAGCTGAATAAACCAAATCGTCCATATAGAGCTTGGAAGTAGTGATTTTAGCGGCAGTCGAATAACGTTGACCTTCGTTTAATACCAGCTGATGCACAGCATGCATTGTGAGATATGGGCTCGACTTTAGCCCAAATGGTAAACGATTAAATTGATAAGAGCATATTTTGTCATTACTATTAAAGTGGTATAAAATTTTTAAGTATTTACGATGTTCCTCTAGTATACTAATTTGTAAATACATTTGCTTTATATCTGTGGTCATCGCTATAGGGAACAAACGAAAATTTAATAAAAGTTCAAACAAATCTGCCCGTAAATTAGGACCAGTGTGTAAAATATTGTTTAATGAATTCCCTGTATGTGTTTTACAACTTGTGTCAAGAACTACACGTATTTTTATAGCAATCTTGTCTAGGCATATAACAGCATAGTGTAGGATATAATAACCATTATTGGCGATTTCGGAATCGGGCACTTCTGATATATATAGCCCTGATTTAAATAATCAGCGATTATTTTATTATAATTTTCCTGAACGGACTAGTCGAAATTTAACTTGCGTTCAGGAAATGAAAGGCGGTGATATGCGACAGTATTCAAGCTTCCTATTGAAATAGGATTTTTAAAAGTTAACACCAACAAGCATTACTAGTGATATTTTCCTAAAATAATGCATGGGATGAGGATACATTTTTTAGATAATTTGAAATTTATATAATGATGATACTAATTTGTTTAATTTAATTAAATGGCATTATATTCTACTTGAAACTGTAATGTCAAAATTTTCTTTAACTATGTAATTAATATTGAAAATGATATATCAAGAGTGGAATGGTTCACTTGTAGCATCGACAAAATCGCTAAACAGTTGATTTTATTAAATGAGCCTTTTAAGTCAAACTTAGACGACCCCAATTTACATCAAATATGAGAATATTTGGCAGCATATAGTATCGAAAATCGTATTGTAAGTTTGAAACATTGTGGCCTAATTAATCGAAGTAATTACTGCTATATAAATTCAATATTACAAGCAGTGATAACATGCCCGCCTGTCTATAATTTATTAAAAGGTCTAGCTAAATACATGTCACTTGCTTTAGAAAGGAAAAGAATTATACTACAATGGATAAGATGGCGAAGTATCAGAGAGTTTAATGATCTTCCTGCGGAATTGAAGCTTGGACAGTGCTTGGACAAAAATTAAAAAAAAAGAATATATTGTTGCTAGTTACAATACTCCATTTGAGCCGTTTTGGGTTCATAGATTATTTAATGCTATTGGTGGTGATATTTTGTAGTGGAAGAACTTCAAGAAGATGCCAAAGAATTTCTTGGTTGTTTACTAAATGGTTTGAATGATGAAATGCTAGAGTTAATGAAATTAACTGGCAGTTACGATACAGCCAAAGAAACTGTCCGATATGTAATGATGAAGATATGGAATGACAGATATTGGGGTGGAAAAAATAAAGGCGCTATTACACGCTGTACTAGTAATACACATACCCCTATCAGTGATATTTTTGGCGGGTTATTGTGTTGCAGGATACATAGAGCTGGTGATACAGATACTGATTAATATACAGCCGTTTTTTACATTCTAGTTACATATAGAGAATGTAGCAACTGTATGTGAAACACTTACACTTCTTGTTATTAAAAATAAACTTCAAGACGTAAATCATCCAAGATAAACGAAGGGGAACAGGTTATTTTACAAAAGCTTTCAGTTGTACTTACACTACAACTCAAGTGCTTTGAATACAAATGAAATGGTTGTAGTGAAATAATCAAGTTCCTAGAATTTCCAATTGATTTTGAAAAATGGTTCTAAATTACTTTCGTTAAAGACCAATTACACTGATAAAGAGAAGCAGTATACATTATTTGTTGTAGTTTACCATGAAGGTAAAGAAACAACAAAAGATCATTACCTAACTGATGCATATCATGTGGGTTATGCAAATTGGTTGCGATACATCAATTCAACTGTCAAAGCTGTGGTTGTAGAAAGTGTTCTTAAACCAAAAAGGAATCGCGTTTCATATTTGGTGTCTTATCAACGTAACGATACCTTCAGTAAGAAGCGAACGAGAAAGGTTACTCCTCACTTTTGAAAGAAACTGTAAAAATATAATATTTAGTGTTGGTTATAGATGTGTATTTCTTATTATGAATTATTAAACGATTGTTTAATGATCATCATAATTTTTAAATTTGTATCCACCACTAATTTTTTATACTCTTTCAAATTCTAATTGACTATGTCTTGCTTCTTTTTTTTGCCTTCAATTTTTAGAAATTTTGTTTTATCATAATCAAAGTTCTGTTTATCGTTTGATTATTAGTGCATTTTGATTGTTTTTATTCTGCATATGAGAATTAATTCATGTACACAAATCAATTCAGTCAAATTTTATCGATAAAATCACATTTAAAGAGGACACAATTTTTATTATGGTACAACAAAAATCTTAAAAATTGAAAATAGTTGAATGAAGGAAATTTCATAAATGATCTATTTTATAACACTTGGCAGTAGTTAAAAATAATTTATATTATAGGTTTAAATAATGTGTATTAAATTCACTAAGAAAAAATTAAAAAGAAACATTTTTATTTCATAAATTTCAAATTGTTTATAAATGTTGTCCATTCACCCCCATACCTTATTATTTACAAACTATATTAATATATGTGTTTTCGTTATTAAATACAAGGTGATATTATCTAAATTAACATTCAAAATTAGGTCCACATTTTAATTGGTTAACTTATAATCTGTAATATATGCATTATAATTTATATTGTGTATATAATTATGGAATTGCAAAAGGGGAAAATATAGGAATAAAATGAAAATATCAATATTCTAATTTAAATGATAATAAAAATATAAATACACGTTTCATGAATTTGTCTATATAATTACTATTACTGATCTATGCAGTGTATGCCAAAGTGTATGGTGAATAAATATATACTAAATAAAGGTACAAAATAGAATAAGATCACTAATCCCAAGTTTAACCTGTTTTGAAGAATTGGAACTAGTCCCATCACAAGTTTACATTAAATAAGTGAACATCATTCGGATAAATATAGATATTTACTGCTTCTTCACTACAAAAGACAGAATTCTTTAATTGGAATCTTTTATATTGTTCAGTACGTTAATGAACTAACACATTGGCAGTATCAACTTTTATTAACAATATGCTCCAGTTTTTATGTTAAGTCCACTTTATGCTAAGTGATTGAGGAGCATATTAAACTCATAATAAAAATTTGAAACAAAACACCATAAATATATGATTGTTAAGAACAAGATTAAACTTATTGCAATATTTATATTTTCCTATTATCTGAAAGTTTTACACTCGCCTCCATTGCAAAAATACTACTATATTCGAAATAAACTGATTTGAGACCAGTTAACATATTACCCAAAAGAGCTTCGAGCTAAGGAATAATACTAATTCAGCAATCCATACGAAAGCAATATGCAGATGTTTTGCTTATGTATAACAGGTTGTAAATGATTAACAAATTTAAGCCTATTTAACAAGCATACTAAACTGTTCTTTTGTCAAAAATGTTTATTGTTCTATTAAATGCACAAATATTACATGGGTAGTACACTCCTATTCTATTATCAAATGCACTTGATACAATAATGTGTTTTTCTTTTTGTTTCTGTATATATAGGAGACGAATTTGAAATTAGTCATGCTGACTTCATCTTTTAATTTATTCTTCTGTACCAGTAAAGATATCGGTTGATTTTTACTTTACATAAATGAATATCACTTCAAAAATTTTCAGGAGCAATTTCAGAATTTCAACAGCTTACTTCTGTGCATCCTGTTTTTAAAATTAAGTTTAAGATAAAGTATTATATTCATTAAAAATACGAATAAATATTTATTGTTCTTCTTTGATTCTAATCATACAGAACTCAAATATCATGTTTATATACTTTATGTAAGGAAGTTAATACACAGATTGAACCACACATTTAAACACACTTGTACCCATATGCATGCACATGCGTGTACATCGTTACATATACACACACTTGTATTTACATGTTTATGTGAACAGCCATATACATGTTCTCATAAATATATACGTGTACAGAAACATGAACACATATGTACATACACGTGTGCACACAATGTATGTTTCAATTTTCTACAAAATACAAATCCTTTACTGCAGAAATTTAGAGTAGTGTTTTTGCAGGGTTTTTTTTGTTGCATACTAGAGAAACTAAAGTAAAACCATGTCATTCTTTATATACAATGTGTTGGTATATATACAAAATCGTATTCCACACATTCTATTGGTTTTAGTAGTGTTTTATTAATGTTTCGATTCTTGCATGTAATATTTATTTGTCACAGTTATCCAATTAGTATAAAATATAACACTCATTAGTATCAGTGGTTGAATTGATAGTAGTTGGCACAACCATTGACAATTTTGTGATTATAATATTGAACTTTTAGATAGTTTGATTTAACCAATTGTATGCTTTTTAACAAGATTTAGAAACGGTTTCTTTGTGACGGTACACAAATTAATAGATTCTTTAATAGGATGCATTGCTATCAGTGTCGTGATTATTGTCAACCTCTGTATAAGGTTAAACCATCTGGTGGTATATTCAGGCATGTGTGCTCATATGAATGTTTAATGGTGTTTAAAAGCATTAATTCAGTGAATGGTTGTGATTTCATTACAGAAATGGTTACTTGTTCAGATTTTGCGACAGAAACTCCTACAGAAATGTCTGCTGTTAATATAACTGCAGAAGTGCCTACTAAAAAAAGGCGTACTTTAGATTTTCCTATAGCAAAAGTGACTACTGTGACCGATTTCTCTGGGGAAATAGCTATTGGTTCAAATTTCACTTCAAACATGACTATTGGTTCAGCAATTGGAAAAAGGAGAACAAGTAAGTATATTTTCAAATATATTAAGTAATTATTTTCTATTATTTGCTTTATTTAGAATAGGAATTTGAAGAACACTTTAATGTTGTTTAACCCATTAAGTACTGGTCATTAAAATAAACAAAAATATTATAATTTTTTTATTAACTATTAATCTTGGATACATTTTAAATGATACTATACTAAAACAATTTTGTTTATGATTTTCAAGAAAAAAGCTTTCCTATATATATGACACTGGTACATTGTGTATTAAATAATTAATTGTATATAGGGTTTAACAGATATTGAGCAATGTGTATAATTTCATATGATATAGTTCAAAGCATTCAACACATAATGTTATGTCACACTTATAACAAAATGTCAAAGGCTTCTTCTGACAGTTTGGGAATTGACATCTTTGTTGTTTATCTCTTTGCCTTATCCAGTGATTCATTCCGTCATTTCTTATATTAGGTACCACACCATGTACGTTATTTATTCTCATTATCCCTGTATGCCCTAATTTTAAATAAAATGTTTGTATCCCAGCGTCTTGATCTATATTCCAATATAATTTCTCAGAGGGCAAAATGTGATATCCAGAAAGCAGTAAAAATTCAACAAAAGTTTTCAATTCATTGGTAATTACAGTAAAATCACTAAGATTTTTTACAGATTTGGCATATCGCTCGGTTTCTATTTGTATATAATTATAAACATCATCAGAAAACAATTTTTCAAACAATTGTACAGTAGTTAAATGACATACTTCTTCACTAATTTTTTAATCTTGTCCCCTATTTGCATTTCCTTTATACTACTGAAATAGAATGGCTGTGAATTGCACCAGGATGCAGAAATGTTTGTTAATGTTTTGTCCCTTTCTATTTTTGAAGAACTTTCACCTGACTGGTTACTGTGTGTAACATTTTCATCATCGTTATGTACACTAGGTCCTTGAAGCTGAACTTCTAAATTACTAGGAACATCGCTCACTTCAATTTCACCCATTTCTTCATCATCACCTTCATCATGATTGCTTAAAACATCAGGACCAGGTGGTAAAACTGCAATATCAACGCTGGCTGCATTTTCTGTCTTTAAAAAAATCGCCATTTTCAAATAATGCATCAATATCTTTTACACTTAAAAGCCGCCTATTATCCATATTGCACTCTCAAACTAAACACACTAAATGCCAACTTTCGTAAAGTCTCCATTATTTATATTCATTGTATATACAAGTTCAATCGCGTAAATATATGTAGCCACTACAAGTACAAGTATTATATGCATTAAACCAGTGTCCTATAAATATGACACCGAGTTTTAGACTTGTATATTCCTGTCTAAACTCAAGAATAGACTCACACAAATAGACTAGTTATAACCATGCAACATTGTTTTTATTATTGATGGACAAAAGTGAAATTTAAGTTTTAAGATTTGTATGAAAAACAGGAAAAGCTAAAAATGTAGCCAGTGACTAAAAAGGAGCTCTACTTTAAAAATTATTTTTTTATTTATAACTAATAGTTAAAACAAATGTACTTTGCAACGTAACAGATAAAACTTCGAAAAATAAGATAGTACATAGACACAAGTAATTTGTTATTATCTAAGCCTTTAAAAAAATTTTCTTTAACTGTACTATATATATGACACAGGTACAAAATGGGTTAATACGTAACAGTTATGTTTCACAACAGCAAAATTTTATTTGAACGTTTTAAATAAAGTCTTTAGTGTACATTGGCAATTTAATATAAAGTAATGTATTTTGCCTTTGTGGTATCCATCCATTATGCCCTTGTTCTGTAAACATGTTGGTAGATTTTATGTAACTAAATAAGGTGTATCTTACGGAAGACATCCATACATACACCTTTGCACTTAGTAGATAAATAATGTATTGTCAACTGCTATATCTCAAGTGGTGTTAAATAAGTAGTCACAATACAATATAGTTTAAATTCTGCAATATCTTGTGAATCGGCTGCTATATCAATATTATTTTTATAATTTGTCATTTCAAACTATATATATGGTGTAACTTATGTGGAAAAATTAGAATATATGTAGGCAGTGCCAATAATTATGGTGATAGCTTTCACTTTTGTTTCATCAGACATGAGTACTCAAACACCAGTTTTACAGTTACCACTATTAAACGGGTAGTTAAGCTTTTTGTTGCCCTGGCTGAACAGAGAAGCAGGGTTACCATTCTTGATATATTATTGGTGTCTTATGTTACCTACTTGGGGCATACATATATCTATGAAGTACTGATAGTAGAAAAGCATATTTCCATTCTTGATAATACAATAAACGACAAGTGAAGCTTGGAAGGCTATTGCATAACTGCTTATGCTTGATGATGTGAATCCAAAACATGCAGCTATTAGCATTTGTTAGAGATATGTGAATATCTGAAATTGAGAGCAACCACCTGTAGTATGTTGCTTGTTATCTAATCAAGGTGAATGCTTCTCTGCTCAGGTATGATAAAAATAGGCTTAACAACCAGTCTAATGGTAACACTATGTAACACATAAGTGCTGCTTATGCATAATTAAGAGAAACTGAGGTTGCTATCTGTATGCTGAGGTTGGTGACAACCACCAATGATGCGTTCTTTCATATATAATTAAGAATAGCAACATACTTCTCTGTTTAATTAAGATAAGGAGAAAGGTTTAGTAAACAGACTGGCAACAGCAGCTGTGGAGCTTCTAATCTATTGGATGCGTGGTATTAGAAAGTTAAATCAGTTTTTTTATTTATATTTATAATTCAAGTTACTTTTTAAATTTCTCCACGTTAAATTATTCTTAATCCTGAACTGGCCACCTAAGTCGAAACGTATTTACCCAAATTAGTACTCCAATAATTATCTAATTGTTCTGAGTTGGTCTTAATT
Organism: Platerodrilus igneus; assembly: GCA_036346225.1. NCBI lineage: Eukaryota > Metazoa > Arthropoda > Insecta > Coleoptera > Lycidae > Platerodrilus > Platerodrilus igneus. The sequence goes on from JARFIW010001213.1 coordinate 639,923, forward strand.
CATGTAGTTTGAACTGTTTTACTGAAATTGGGTTTTTTTAAATTCTAAAAATATGTCAGGTTCCAATCTAGGAATAACTTAATACCAGGCCCCCCAACTTATACTTAGTGTGTATTGATTTGTAAAATTTTGTATTAAAACAATCAAAATTGCTAAATAGTGCCAACATGAACCAATTGAAAATATTTTGCAACTATGCCTGTATACTTTACCTTTGGATATTTTTAGTGCTAAATTTGTTTAAAATTATTACATTGTGTATGTTGAGTTTGCCTTTTATGATTTTTGGGTAATGATTTGTTAAGTAATTTTTCTATTGAATGTAAACTGTATGATGTTAGTTAGCCTATTATCTGCCACTTACAGTAAAGGTGATTTAATATTTTGTCAAGTCAAAGATGTAGTTAATCACAGCCTATATCAAATGTAAACAAATACGTTAATCACCTCACTAGCTTTATTCAAATCAGCGAAGGCTTGTCTAAGTCTTATATTACTGATAGGCCGCCACCTTTCAAACAGGTGGTGACTCTCGACCTGATTCTACCTCACACCAACTTTAAATAATATGATAATCAAACTACATATCTTAGCAAGAGAATGTTTATTATGGTGATTCGTACTTTCTTAACAACATCCATTAAAATATGCATCAATTACAACACGCTTACAAACGTAAGTAAAATCTTCATATTTCGATCCAGCTTTAGCACAAAGCACCACTTATTAATTCGCATGTCTAATGTCTTTGTTTTATTAATTTTTAAATGCTATTTAAATTTCAAAATAAAACACACATATGTATTTTTGTATATACTTGTGCACAAAACTATTGGATATTATTTAAAATATTTTTCGTCTACAATATTAAATTGTGTAAATTTATTTGTCACGTTCGCAAGATATGAGGCTACTGGTGTTATCAAAGGTAAGTTAACACTTCAGAAATTATTTAAATGTGCTCAAAGTAGTTTACAATGACATTGATCAAACGGTCTCTAAAGAGCAAGTTTTATAGTTGCAAAAGTGACACAGTAACACCATATCTTTTCTAACAGAATATCAATATTCATGCCAGTATTGCTTAAGTTACTGTCGTATCAATTTCTGAAGCTGAATAGGCTTAATAAAAATTTGAACCCTCTTATTTTCTGCTCTTTAGGATGCAGAATATCTAATAAAAAATTAATAGTGATTCTTTTAAGTGGTTCACCAAATTATAGTGCTAATTCTGGTACTTATATAATATAATATAATAAGCTTTTAAAACTACAAATTTTCTTTAATTTTACTGACTACAACTTTATCGTTTTTTAGCTAGCAATACTGGCGCGTGGTATTTAAGACATGTTATATATGCATAATTTTCTTTAATTTTACTGACTACAACTTTATCGTTTTTTAGCTAGCAATACTGGCGCGTGGTATTTAAGACATGTTATATATGCATATATATATATATATATATATATATATATAATAATAATAATAATAATAATAATATTAAAATATTGCTTTTTGCAAATTTATTTATATAAAACAAAATAGTATATACGATGTATAAATAAATTCCCACTTTACAAGCCCAAAGGTGAAACGTATTTGTTATGGCCATCTATGAAATATCGACTTAATTTCGATTTTACTTCTGTACTTTGACTAGTCTAATACTAATGGTTACTCACCTGATGGCGTTCCTATTTTACTTTTGCCATCTTACAGAAGTTCTTTTAAAGTTATTGTCTATTGTTTTTGGTTGTTTCATAAAAGGTTATAAACCACTTCATCCTGATGAGTTCCAGAGAGATCAAAACTAGTCGATGAACAAAATCTTTCATTTATATATATATATATATATATATATATATATATATATTGCTGTGATAAATGGTTGTTTAGTGGTGTATTGAGTAGTAAGGGTCGTGTAGTAACTGTAAATAGCGATAGGAATAAGAAAACTGCATATTTAGCAGAAAAATAAGTAATTCGTACATTATGTAAATAGCAAGCATTTGACACCATGTATATAAACAATAATTAATTTTATGCGATACCAGTAAGCATATCTTTCAACAATAGATTGCGTATTCAGCAGAGAAATAATCGTACATGTAATTAAACATACGTTGAGAAGTGTTCTACAAATTTATTAAATAAAGTACGCAGAAGATAAGATGAAACCTAATAAATCTTCATGCAATTACGCTGGAACCATGAGCGCTTTGATAAGAAAACGCACTTCGAAAACAGCACTAGAGTTACATAATTTATTTTTGTACAATTATCCAAAAGCATTATCTATACAAAACAACAGACGTAAGTTGAAAGCCTGGCCACGATAACAAATTATAATGTATCAAAGATCGCAAATAAACACCATGACACGGAAATCCAAGGGAATTTCAGCAGAAACAGCTTAAAAATACAGGAAATATTAGACAAAACGTGGTTGGTCACGACAATCTTCAAAACTGCTTGGAAACCCAATCCAAAGGTAGTGGGAATAGCTATTTAACACCCACGGGTGATAAAGACAGCTCAGTTTCTACTTGAAGCAGGTTGAATCCACATCACTTTTAACCAGAAATCTACGCGTCAAATAAATAAAGTTTATAATATAGTGAAAATAGTGCTTCATGAAAATTGTGTTAAGAATATATGAAAAGTTTTTGCCGTTTTTTCAGAAAACGTGAGTAGAAATTGGTTGATTAATTTAAATTAAATATTTATTATGATAGGGCTTCTAATCTGTGTCGAAAGAAATTCTAAGTCTAATCTGCATCGAAGACAATTCTAATTTTGGAACAATTCAATACTAATCGGCTTCCAGTCTAATTCTGGACTATTTCTGGTTCACTTATAAAACAATTCTCATTTTAATTCTGGTATAATTATGGGACAATCCTAATACGCTGCTAATTTATGATCCGAAGTCTGGAATTTCAAGTGGTATTTAAGGGAAGACATTCAAAGCATATGCAGAGAAATATAGAACAAAGCACGAGGTGATTTTTGGAAAACAAAGGGGTAACTGTATTTGTTGTATTTGTTGTATTGGTTCAACCAAGCAGAGCATTGGTATTTGATTAAAGACAGTAAGGGGGTGTTGATCCACAACACGAAACAAAGCAGGTCAGATCTACCTAGTTTTAAGGAATTCTTTCAATTTAAATTAACATTGAATATATTAATGTTCTCACTAATTTGTTAAGAGTCAACAAGAACATTGAGTACGTTAAAACTTACGTAATAAATCATAAAGAGGTCTCGAACGTTCCAAATTTTTTTGTAAAGTTATAGTTTTTGGGGACTTTATTTTAAACTAAAAGAATATAAATTTTGGGATAAATAATAAATATGATATAAATTGATTGAAGGTAATTTACTTCACTGAAAATTTGCATTAATTTTCAATATAAAGTGCTCCAAGGACATAGTCTTATTGAATAAAAGCCAACATTTGCATGATAAGTAGCGATGTTGAAATAAATTTGCTATCTATGAATGAAACATTCGGAATGATTAAAAATATAAATGATTGGAACTTATGTATTGTACAGCAGGTTGATTTTGCATTGATGAACGAGCTCGACGAATGAGGTGTTTTGTTTATAAATTGAAACGTTCTTTTCAACGATACAGACAGTATATTTTATATTTCAAGAGAACGTGAATGCGATGTACCCAGCGGCTCCAGTCTGGGAGATATGACGGACGAACTAGACAAGTACGGTCCCGGCAGCTACATTTGCGAATTTATTTCAGCTGTCTCGAAAAATTACAGTTACAAAGTATTTTCGCAGACGTCGGGCACAAATAATCAAGTATGTAAGGTGAGGGGCTTTACCTAAATCATAAACTATCTCAAAACATTAACCCCGAAACGATGAAGGCACTTATTCAATCACAGCAGCCAAAGACAACATCAGTGGAGCAAGAGCAAATACGTAGGACAAAAACACATGAAGTAGTTACTAAAAAAGAAACTAAAACATACTAAGCTTGCCTTCTAAAGAGAAAATTTACTGAAGATCACTAATCAATACCATTTGGTTTCAAAAAGATGAAAACATGATTCAATTTTTGTTACGTATTACTTAATATAGAATATTACAATTACTGTGTAAATATTGCTTGTTTATGAACTTTATTTTGTATTAAACTAATGTTCTATTTAATGTTTTTCTACCTGATTTTGGATTGCAGTAAAATAGAAAGCTATTATTACATCTAATTTAAATTTTAGGTGTAAAATATGGTCTAAAATTATCTAGCAAATAGGAATACATCATTAATTTTAATACAGAACCACACTCTTAACAGATTTACTACCAAAAATTTTGCAACTTTTTTTAATTATATGGTCCCAAAGTCCATTCTGAATGGACCTGCATCTTGACGACGTTCTAAAATACTAGAACAGGTAGAATGGCTTGCGCATTTCAATGAGCTAAAGAGCCGAACTATAGATTTAACCAAATTAGTGGGGTCTTTAGTGAGGAACCAGACTAAGACAGGTCCCCGAAAGAGGGCAGCAGCTTTTTCGGTACTTAGAGTGGCAGAGACCATAGGAGTCGGTATGACATTCTAAGACACACTACTGCGATGTGGAAGGCAACGGGAAACCGCCACATTACCTCCCAAGTACACTGCGTACAGAAATTATTAGTAAACATGATGGCATCCTCTGGGGTAAAAAATTCTGGAGGTAAAATAGTCCACCATTCGGATCTCCGGGAGGGGACTACTTCAGGGATGTGATCCGAAAGTATAGAATAAGATCCGTGAACATTCTGCGAGTCGGAGCATGGAATGTCAGAAGTATGAAACAAGTAGGTAAGCTAGAGAACTTGAAACTCGAAATGGATAGGTTAGCACTAGATATAGTAGGAATTAGCGAAGTCCGCTGGCCAGAGGCAGGGGATTTTTGAAGACTTCAGGGTAATTCATATAGGATCAAAGGAAGGAAATTAGGATGTGGGGATAAATATGCGAAAAAAGATAGGACGAAGTGTAGAAAACTACTTACAAAAGAACGAAGTACTCATTGTTAGATTTGAATCTAAACCAGTAAATACAGTAATAATACAAGTATACATGCCCACCTCTAGCTACAGTGAGTAGTGATGGATTCGAACCGAACCGAACCTTGCCCTAAGTTCGGTTTGGTTCGAAAACTTTTTAGTCCGGTTCGGTTCGAGGTTCGATTTGAAAAAATATATTCCGGTTCGGTTCGGATCGAAAAAAACGAACCTAACCGAACCGGTTTAAGATTTTCTTATTTTAAACAACTAGTGCGTTCAACTACAACAATTTAAATGTTTAATGTAGTTTTTATATTTGGTAGTTGCTACTTTCAAATAAACCCAACATTAATTTGCTTTAGATTTTAGTAGCAGAAATCATATTAATACTATAGGTGCAAGCAGAAACTCTAAAAGCCGCTAGACAAGCAGTAACAGAACGTCTCTTCCGACTTGTAAGCTATATGCATGAGACAGGCAAGATACCCAAAGATTTCAAACGTAACATCATAGTAACTATACCAAAAAAAAGAGGCGCGGATAGATGTGAAAATTTTCGAACAATAAATTTGACAGCACACGTTTTAAAACTATTAACTAGAATTGTACAAAGGCGAATGGAAAAATGAGCTGAAGAAATACTGGGAGAAGATCAATTTGGGTTTAGGCACAACAGGGGCACACGGGAAGCTATTTTAGCTCTGAGGGTAATAATGGAGTAAACAATAGAGAAGGGGGAAAGCGTATATATAGGGTTTGTAGATCTGGAAAAAGCATTCGACAATGTAAAATGGAAAAAAAATGTTTGACATACTCAAAAAGATTGGAATGAGTTTTAAGGACAGACATAGTACATAGCTTATACAAAGAGCAAACAGCGGTATTAGAATTAGAGCAAGAAAGTAGAGAAGTAAATATTAGGAAAGGGGTGAGACAGGTATGTGCCTTATCCCCATTAATTTTTAACTTGTGCATAGAAGAGGCAATGAATACTGTCAAATCCAGGAAGACTTTTGAAATTAATATGCAGGGACAAAAGATTGATATGCTTAGATTTGCAGATGATATAACGGTATTAGCATCTAGCAAAGAAGAGTTAGTTAATGAAATGGAAACAGTTCTAAGAGAGAGATATGGTATGAAAATTAACAAAAATAAAACTAAAGTTCTAGTATGTAAAAGAGGGGAAAATAAATCGAAAACAAGAATACAAATAGGTAACGAGAACTTACAAAAGGTTAAGGATTTCTGCTACCTAGGAAGTCAAATAACTCAAGATGGGAAAAGCACAAAAAATATAAAACAAAGATTAGCACAAGGCCGTGCTACATTTAACAAGAAAGAGCAACTACTGTGCTCAAAGACACAAACATAGAAACACGGAAAAGATTGCTTAAAACATATGTGTGGAGCATGGCACTGTATGGCTGTCAAGCCTGGACAGTAGGAGAAGCAGATAAGAAAAAGATAGAAGCTTTTGAAATGTAGTGCTACAGACGTATGATGAAGATTTCATAGACAAAGTTAAGAACAAAGAGGTACTAGAAATGGCAGGGGAAGAAAGAAGTATGTGGAAACAGTAAAAAATAGGAGAGATGGGATGATAGGCCACATACCAAGACATGAGGGAATAGTGCGGAATATATTGGAAGCAGAGATAGGAAAAAAGAGAAGTAGAGGTAGACCTAGGTTAGACTACTGCACACAGATAGTGAAAGATGTAGGCTGTGAGAATTTCAGGGAAATGTGTGGGCTAGCTCAGAAATCAATGGAGGTATGCTTCCAACCAGTCGGAGAATGGAAAAACTAATGACAAAAATAGTAACTGTACTTAATAATGGTGATTACTATAAACAATTACAGATATTGGTTTTGCAATACTCTCAACTAATGTTATATATATATATATATATATATATATATATATATATATATATGTAACTATATCATTTACTTATATATAAATTAACATTTGTTTAAATTAATATATAACTAATGATGGCAATATTTACTTATATCTAAATTAGTACACTGTAATGTAAATTTGAACTTATATACTAAATTTTATAATACAGACCACCATAGAAAGTTTAAAGTTTACGGTTGGTAAACCCCAAGATGCTTCTAATATTGTTTTACGGTTTACACTAAAATCGATCGGTAAGCTACTTCATATAGAGCATTTTAGACTGTTATTGTTCGCACTCAGTTTGAAATAACTGTCAATGTTCTCGTTGATGTCTGGTACCATACGTGCCATTGTTTTAATTTCTCTTGTATATACTTTTATTTTTAGTGTACGTTGTTTGTAGTTAGGTTAGTCAGTGTTAACTGAAGTTAGGTTAGGTTAGTTGGACTTGTCAGGAGTTAGGTTAGCTAGTGCTGTCTGGAGTTAGCTTAGGTTAGTTGGACATGTGTGGACTTAGGTTAGATAGCAGGACAAATTGATAGGTTAGCTCAACACCGCCGATGTTGACCTAGCCTATCAATTTTACCCGATCCTCCGAAGTAGTCCTCTCCCGGAGATACGAATGGAGGACTATTTTAACTCCTGAATCTTTTGCCCCAGTGAATGCCATTATGTTTATTTCAATTTAAGTACGCTGTGTACTTGGGAGGTAATGTGGTGGTTTCCCGTTCACTTGGAAGAGACATTCTGTTATTGCTTGTCTAGCGACTTTTAGAGTTTCTGCTTGCACCTTATCTGTACCTGGCGCCTTACCATTTTTTAGACCCTTTAATGCTAATTCAAACTCATCTCTAAGTATAGGATATTCCAAGTCATCATTTTCAATATCTGATTCCTGTTCTAATGCAGTTAGTTCTTCTCCTGCATATTAATTTTTTATATATTTTTGCCATCTAGCCAATTTCTTTACATTTCTTTAATGACGTAACCTCTCGCGTCCTTTATATTTTTGCTATATGGTTTTATATCCCTAAAATTGATTCTAATTAGTTTGAATGCTTCATCTGTCTTTCCTACTTCCATCTTAGTTTGTACCTCTTTGCACTTTTCATTAATCCATTGTTCTTTAGCTTTCCTGCATTTGCCAATAATTTTCCATTTTATGGCTTTGTATCTCCGTTTTCTTGTTTTGTCTGATTTATTTTTGTATTTTCGTCTTTCTTCTATTAAATTCAGGATATCCTTTATTATCCATGGTTTCTTATTTTCTTTTTGTGTATACCCCAGAATATCTCTGGCCGCCATGTCTAGGCTGGATTTAATGTTATTCCATTCTGTTTTTACTTCCGTAGTATCAGATATTTTCCCGATATCTTTGAGCAATTCACTTGACGTTTTTTCGAATCTTTCTTGAATAACTTTATCTTTTAGTTTCTCTGAGTTCAAGTGCCTTTTTTCGTTTCTTTTTTCAAATTTTTAAATTTAAGTGCGACCTTCATAATTACGATGTTGTGGTCAGTGTCTATATCTGCTTCTGGGTAGCTTCTACAGTCTTTTACTTGATTCCTAAACCGTTGTCTAACAAGAATGTATATGGTCTTCTAACATGAGGTTGAAATAATGTGTTTTAGATGATTAAATTGTTCTTGTCGCTAAATTCTACCAGCCTATTTCCCCTGTCATTTCTCGTGCCTGAACCAAATAAACCTACTACTGCTCCTTCCCTATCCTCACCTATCACTGCATTAAAATCCCCCGTAATTATTAAATTTTCATGTCCTTTTTTTTGTTAATGGCTAGACAACTATAAGCCCGATTTGTATTCGTCAATAAGCTCTTATTATTTTTATAAGAGTTTGTTTATAGATGCATCTTATTTTATTTTGTTCTACACAATTTCTTATTATGGACAGCAAATAACTTGTCTTTTATTATTATGAATTGCCTTTGGAGCAATAACCGGGTGTCGCCGCGAGAAGGTTTGTTACGTTTGCAAATAAATTTTGCTGTAACATTCCTCAAATCTCAAAGGCCTGACATACTTGTATAGCCATCTATAGAAAGACGATGTAGTTTCGATTCAATTTTTGAACTTCCACGCTTAGTAGTGTTGGTGTTTTACCACTTGATTGCGGTATTATTTACTTTTGCCATAGTACAGAGATTGCTTCAAAATTTTGCGTTTTCGTGATTTTACCGCGTTTTTACACGTTTCGTACCGATAACGTAAAATATGGAGAAATGCGACAATTATCCGTTTTCAGGATTTTATCGGGTTTCTGCACAATTTGTTCGGTGATTTTACCGATAAGCGCAAAATATCGAAAATTACAACATAGTTTTGCACGTTTCGTGTCGTAATTTATGTGAAAAACTTAAAAAAACATCGAGAACGGTACAAGTTTCCCATTTTCGTGATTTTGTTTTGTTTTGGGACGTTTCATGCCGATAAACTTAAAATATCGAAAAATACGACAATTTTCTACTTTTCGTTATTTTAACGTGTTTTGCACGTCTCGTGTCGTGATTTATGAGAAAAACTTTAAAAATATTGAAAACGTTGAAAATATTACGTTTTCGTGATTTTATCGAGTTTTTGCACGTTTCTTGTCGTCAAATTGCTGAAGAACGTACAAATTATCGTAAAGTTTGATGATTTTAGTTTTCGTGATTTTATCGGGATTATTCACGTTTCGTGCCGAGAAACGTAAATATCGACAATTGCGATAATTTCCGTTTCCTTGATTTTTATCGAGTTTTTGCCCTAGTCGTGCCGTGCTTTTGTTGAGAAACGATAAATGTCGAAAATTACGACAAATTTCTGTGTTTGCGGTGTTATCGCGTTTCTTGCACGTTTCGTGCCGATAAACGTAAAATATCGAGAAATTTAGGCAATTTTCCGTTTTCACGATATTATTGCGTTTTTGCACAATTCGTGCCGTGATTTAGTTGGAAAACGCAAAATATCGAAATTAACGACGTTTCCGTTTAAGTGATTTTTCGTGTTTTTTCACGTTTCGTGTACTAATTTTAGTGAAAAACGTTTTTACTTTTTAGTATCGAAAACTATGTAAATTTTACGTTTTTGTGATTTTATCGCGTTTTTGCACGTTTCGTACCAAAAACGTAATATATCGAAAATTGCGACAATTTTTCCGTTTTCTCGATTCATTTCGCGTTTTTGCCCTTTCGTGTCGTGAAATTGCAGAAGTACGTAAAAAATATCGTAAACTGTGATAATTTGTGTTTTCGTGATTTTATTGCGTTTTGCACGTTTCGTGTCGATAAACGTAAAATATCGAAAAATGCGACAATTTTCCGTTTTCACAATTTTATCGAGTTTTTGCACAATTCGAGCGGTGATATTACCGATAAACGCCAAATATCGAAAATTACAACGTGCTTTTGCACGTTTCGTATCGTAATTTATGTGAAAAACTTAAAAAACTTCGAAACGGTAAAAGTTTTCCATTTTCATGATTTTATTCGGTTTGGGGACGTTTCATGCCGATAAACGTAAAATGTCGAAGAATACGACAATTTTTTACTTTTCGTTATTTTATCGTGTTTTTGCAAGTTTCGTTACAATATGTAAGTGTGCGGCTCAGCCAAACCACAGCGTTTCCGTTAAAGTTTACAGGATGGAGTCCGATAAAACCACGGCTCTTTCATTAAAGTACGTTGGTTAGTATCTTGACCAAACCACAGCGGCTTCGTTAAAAAGATGCAAACTTGTGTTTCGACTAAACCGCAACCGCTTCGTTAAAATGTGTTTGTGTCTCGACTAAATTAAAATCAATATGTAGAAGTCTTGGTTAAGTCACAGCAGGTTCCTTAAACTACGTGTAGTTTCGACAATACCGTCTTTTTACTAAAGTACGTAGGCTCCAGTCATCAGTAAACAACAGTAGCTTGGGGTCTCGACAAACCACAGCGGTTTCGCTAAAATACGTAAGCTTGAATCTCGACTAAACCACAGCGTCTCTGTTAAAATATGTAGATTTGAGTCTGACTAAATCACTGAACTTTTTGTATACTTCGTAGAATGGAGTCTCGACTAAATCACAGCGGTTTCGTTAAAAGTATATAAGTTTGTGTCGCGACTAAACCGCAGCATTTCCGTTAAAATATATAAGTTAGGGCCCGCCTAAATCACGACGCTTTGATTAACGTACGTAGGTTGGAGTTCTCACTAAATCACAGTTGCTCCGTTAAAATACGCAAATTTGAGTCATGCGTAAATCATGGAGGTTTAGTTAAAAACACGTACGTTTGAGTCTCGACTAACGGTAGCGGCTTTGTTGAAATATGTAGAATTGAGTCCAAGTCACAGAGATTTTATTAAACGACACAGGTTGGAGTCTTGACTAAATCATAGCGGCTTTGTTAAAGTACGCAAGCTTTAGTCTCGACTAAAACGCAAAAGCTTGGTTAAAATACGTAAATTTTAGTCTCGACTAAGCAACAGCGTCTATTAAAGTTTGTTGATTTGAGCTTGACTAAATCACGGAGCTTTCATTAACGTAAGTAGGTTGGATTCTTGGCTAAACCACGGGGGCTTCGTCAAAATACGTATATTTGAGTCTCGACTGGCTTCGTCAAAATACGTATATTTGAGTCTCGACTAAACCGCACGAGCATCGTTAAAATAGGTAAGTTTGTGTCTTGACTAAACACAGCGTCTCCGTTATGGTATGTAGATATGAGTTCGACTCAATCACAGCGCTTTGATTGAAGTACGCAACTGGGAGTCTTCACGAAACCATGACGCTTTCATTAAACTACGTAGGTAAAGTTTCGATTAAACCCCATCAGCTCTGTTAAAATTGGTTAATTCTCCACAAAACTATACGGTTTCATTAAGATACGTAAATATTAGTCTCGGCTAAACCGCAGAATTGGCGTTAAAGTATGTAGATTGAAGTCCAACTAAATCTCTGCGTTTTTGCTAAAGTACGTAAGTTTGAGACTCGACTAAACCTTGCGCTTTCGTTAAAGTACGCAGCTTTGAGTCTCGACTAAACCACAGCGGTTTCAGTAACTTACGCAAGTTTGTGTCTCGACAAAAGCGCAACGTTTCTATTAAACTATGTGGTTTGGAGTCTGACTAAACCTCTACTTTTCTGTTAAAGTACGTAGATTTAAGGTTCGACCAAATCAAACGCTTTCATTAAAAGTTTCGTTAAAATTACTCTGATTTGGGTCTCGAATAAACCGCGACGGCATCGTTAAAATTCCTTAGTGTTTTGACTAAATCACAGAATATTTACTAAAGTACGTAGGTAAGAGTTGACGACTAAATTTCAATCGCTTCGCTAAAGTACGTTGAGTCTCAACTATACCAAGTGTATTCATTAAAAAACGCAGGCTCGGGTCTTGACTGAACCATTGACTTCGGTAAAATACGTAAGTTTTAATCTCGACTAAACCGTAACGTTTTCGTTAAACTATATAGATTGAAGTCCGACTTTAGTTTCTCTAAGTTCAAGTGCCTTTTTTCGTTTCTTTTTTCAAATTTTTAAGTTTAAGTGCGGCCTTCATAATTACGATGTTGTGGTCAGTGTCTATATCTGCTTCTGGGTAGCTTCTACAGTCTTTTACTTGATTCCTAAACCGTTGTCTAACAAGAATGTATATGGTCTTCTAACATGATGTTGAAATAATGTGTTTTCGATGATTAAATTGTTCTTGTTGCTAAATTCTACCAGCCTATTTCCCCTGTCATTTCTTGTGCCTGAACCAAATAAACCTACTACTGCTCCTTCCCTACCCTCACCTATCACTGCATTAAAATCCTCTGTAATTATTAAATTTTCATTTCCTTTTTTTTTGTTAATGGCTAGACAACTATAAGCCCAATTTGTATTCGTCAATAAGCTCTTATTATTTTCATAAGAGTTTGTTTATAATGCATCTTATTTTATATTGTTCTACACAATTTCTTATTATGGACAGCAAATAACTTGTCTTTTATTATTATGAATTGCCTTTGGGGCAAGAACCGGGTGTCGCCGCGAGAAGGTTTGTTACATTTGCAAATAAATTTTGCTGTAACATTCTTCAAATCTCAAAGGCCTGACATACTTGTATAGCCATCTATAGAAAGACGATGTAGTTTCGATTCAATTTTTGAACTTCCACGCTTAGTAGTGTTGGTGTTTTACCACTTGATTGCGATATTATTTACTTTTGCCATAGTACAGAGATTGCTTCAAAATTATATCAGTATAACAGCGTCGATCACTTCATAGAGTTGGAAACTAATTCGCTCTGAAGATGCTTAAGGAAGCTGAAACTGGGCGGTTAGTCGATGTTTCCTCCCCTGTGAAGTAATAAAGCTATTGTTTTGTTAATGGCTATACAACTATTAGCCCGATTTGTATTCGTCAATAAGCTCTTATTATTTTTATGAGAGTTTGTTGACAGATACATCTTATTTTATATTGTTCTAAACAATTTCTTATTACGGACAGCAAATAATTTGTCTTATATATATATATATATATATATATATATATATATATATATAATATAGGTATAAACTAAATTTGGTAATGACCTTGCTTTCTTAATTGCATATAATTAGTTTTGGGTTTTAGGTCAGCAGAATTAAAGAGTTCTCTTTATAAACTCAAGCCGAAATTTATTTTCCATTATCAAGAGTACCAGTAAATACAATGAATTAGTTATGAGAACAGGGTTGTAATAGCTATATATATAACTGATACTTACTAAAATGAGATAAGATACACCAGATGATTAATAATCGCACGGTGTATAAGGGTATGGTTTAATTAAATTTAAAAAAAATAAACTAATTATATCATCAGGAGTAAAATATTTTTGATTATGATGCATACTGTCTTTATATTTAATTTTGCAAACAGCCGTTTACATGAGAGTTTTTTGTTTGGGAAAGGTATCTTTATATGTAAAATAAACACATGTAATGACACTGTCTGCAGACAAATACATTTTCAAATTTTTATCAATTTGTGCAGTTATCTTTAGAATTTTTGTCAGCATGGTTGTAAGCAAAAATATTATAACAATTATTTATTTCAATTTTCATTTTCAAACATTTTTAAATTTAGAAGGTAGTAACAGAACTCGTTCAATGTCGGTTTTTATTGCGTATTGAATTTTGATATCATCGAATTCACGTTTAATTTATTATTTTCATATGCAAAATTTTATTGTTAAACATTGGGTGGCATATTTGATGTTTGTTTAGCGTCACTTTTGTGTTAACGCTGCTTGAGTTTTGTGAACTTGTCCAATTATATTGGGACATTGAACAATTGATATATGATGTTTTTGATCTGAAGGAATAGTTTTGTCTTTATTTTAGAAAAAGGTTATTTAATGTTAGATCGGGTTTTTTTTGCAAATTTTAATATAAAACTTGCAAAAAACTCGATCTAACAATAAATAAACTTTTTTCTAAAATAAAAGACAACTATTCCTTTAGATCAAAGGAACATCATATATCAAATTAATTGTTCAAATTGTCCCAATATATACATTGGGCAAAGTTCACAAAACCTCAAGCAGCGTTTAACACAACACAAAAATGGCATACGCATTAAACCAAATGCAACTGCCCTATCAACACACAAATACCACCAACCACAAAATTGATTTTAACAATCCAAAAATTTTACATATAGAAAATAATAAATTAAAACATGAATTCCTTGAAATGTGCTACATCTATCAAAATTCTAATACACTTAATAAAAAAACCGACATTGGTAACTTAAGTTCTATATATACCTACCTTCTAAATTTAAAAAAATGTATTTGAAAATAGAAAATTAAGAAATAAATAATTAAGTTATAATATTATTTTACTTACAACCATACTGACACAAAAAATTATAAAGATAACTACACAAATTGATAAAAATATTTTAAAATGCAATTTATCTACAGACAATGTCATTACAATTAATGTGTTTATTTTATACATAGAAAGATACCTTTGCCAAACAAAAAATTCTCATTTAAACAACTGTTTACAAAAATTAAATATACAGACAGTTTACATCATAATCAAAAATATTTTTACTCCTTTTGATGATATAATTAGTATTATGTTTATTTTTAAATTTAATTATACCATACCCTTATACACTGTACATTATTATTAATCTTCCAATTGTATCTTATCTCACTTTAGTAAGTATCAGTTATATATAATTTTTAGCTATTAAGTCAACCCTGTTCTCATAACTAATTCATTTGTATATACTTTTAGTACTCTTGATAATGGAAAAATAAATTTTCGAAAGCTTGAGTGTATAAAAAAGAGAACTCTTCAATTCTGCTGACCTATAACTCAAAACTAATTATATACAATATATATATATATATATATATATATATATATATATATATATATTAATGCTATGGCTTGGATACAACGAATTGTATTAATGAAGATGCAATAGAAAATATAAAAGCACTATCTTACCGTGCCCTTTTCCTTTCCTGATTAGCTCAACACTAATTATGTTGTGGAATTTACGAAATTGAAATGCAACAGAAATCTTAAAAACATATATGAACACTCTTTTATGCATTCCAAAACATATTTCTTCCATACACATCATCTAACGAATCTCTTACATTCAACAAATATAAATAATGCTTATAAGAACAATTTACAGCTTAAGCAAGTTAGGTTTTGGGCCTTGGGAGCTGCTTTTTTAAAAAGTCTTCTTCCGAAACTCTACTAACAATATTTATTTAAACTGAATTACAATATTAATTTTTAATTACCAGTTTGTGGATCAAAAATATTCTAAGTTGAAGTTACTATTTTAATCAAACTAAATTAAGGTTAGTAGCTGAACTAACAACAATGTTAAAGTTGAGAAGCTAAGACTGACTGACCCTCTTGGGCTCTCCAGGGTATTTATATTGTCCCTGCCCCTTACATTTTTCATGTGAACTGCAGAGCTCATGTCTGCTTATTTCTTTATTCATTTATACAATACAAAGTAACAATCTTAATTCTAATAATTGTGTTTTATAACCTACTGTGACGTGCACCTGTAGTATCACGTTGCGTCTGGAATACATTGTGTTCACATCTGTTCTCACAACTTGCTTGTGAACATTTATTAGCCTTTTCTTTATATATCCTTGAATTACATTGTTGCATTTAACTATAAGTTTCTTAATAGTTTTATTTAATTACATATATATTCTAATTTGGGGATATGTAACTAGCATAGACAGAAAATCTCACGTAATGATTGCTTAATTATTAAAATAATCCTCACGTAATCTTTCTTAACAATTACAGAACCCAAACTATCTTATATGTGAGTTTCAAAAACTCTTTAAAGTTTTGGGATTATTTAATGATTCTCTTATTACCCCGTTTGTTAGTGTAATTGACCAACGACGCTGCACATATAATTTTCTAAACAAAATCTCAACCTATCGTAAAAATTGCACCGTGTTATAGCTAATACCTGGTTAGAAATGTTAGCATATTCCTCGATGATTTTTTTGTTTTAAAGAGTCTATGTTGGCATGACTTATTTTGTACTCATTATTTTTAAGTGACCCGAGATGCAAAAGTTCAATTCCAGGGCCACTACAATTTTTCAGTCAATTTTTAACAGCTTTAGGCTCAATTCCTGACATTAGGAGGATTCCAAAAGATGTTTAGTAATTGATTTAGATGTAGTAAAGTGTGCCCTAAAACATTTATTTGAAGATTTTTTTTTTGTTAAATAATTTGGAAAGCAAGAAAACATATCTCTAATTTTATATGTTATATCCCTATGTTTGGGTGTTCTAGTCAACGCATGGTATATTGGATATCTTATTTTGTGATAACCATATTCATAAGACTAGGCAATGGATACCACAAAATGTATATAAAATAAAACAATATACTTGACATCTTTATCTAACTGAAAGCTTCAAACCTAATGTAATTCCTAAGAATTGAATTCAGCAGTCTTTCCATATGTACATAGGGGAACCAATTGCATTTGTAGAATTGTTGAAAGATGTTTCACAGAAGCGCTTGCTAAAGTACTCTGTCCAATATTTTGTAATTCCTAAAATTATGACTGTCCTTAACTATAACCAATAAGTTAAATGTTACTAACTCTGAACATGATGGTAAGTGCTTGTATAGAACTGAAGTGCTATTGTTAAGGATACTTTCTAAATTGGTAATTTTGTTGAACAGCTCTTAATTTTAACTAGCCTTGGGCTTTTTGAGAATAATCTTAGCTGAAAATGATAAAAAATTGCAGAACCCAAAATCAGGAAAATTGCCCATACAGTGGACGACTGGGTGAAGGTATAATTATAGATGCCCAATTTATATATGCAAACTCTAGACTGCAGATAAAGTAGATTGTACATACAATACCATTCTAAGAAATTCAATTGAAAGTATTGACCTATTGAAATACCTCGTAATAAAAAGGGACCGATCTATACTGATATGAATTAAATGAAATTCTAAATTACTTTGAAGCGTGCAGTTTTTTTTCTATATCCTACAAATTAAGGCTGTATTTTTGATATACTACAGACAATATTTTTTTATATTAGTTACCAATGTACAGTTAATTATTGCAAACAATACACCTTTTGAAGTAGATCAAAGTAAAATATTAGCAGATAAAATGAATAAGTTATTACTTATTACTGTACAAATATGTTTAGCAATTAAAATGGTTCAATGCCTACTAAATTGGTAGAAACACTGTGTAGTAAAGAATTAAAGTCCTGGATAAATGTTGTTCATGTTAATTAATGTAAAAGTTAAGAACCTGGGCTACATTAACTGATCTTCTGCAAAGAGTAGTGATGGATATTTTACCTTGTTTTAAAATGTACGGCTCTGTATCTTCAAGCATTATGCATAGCCAAGACTTACCGGCCTCCGCCAAGATTATTTTTATTATGTAATAACCTTCTATCTTCCTTTTGTCAAATAGTTGGCCCATTTTGAAAATGGCATAAGTCTTGAACAATAGGAAACTAAACCTGTGTTATATTATTCCAAACCTTTTATGTACTATTTTGTTCTACTATTGAAGTTTTTCCCAAAAATAGGTAACAATAAACTAAATTTTGGAGCTACCCTAATACAAAAGCTATTAACTGAAATCCGAGTTTGATTTTAACATTTCTAAAGGCATATTACAAAATCTTATTAAATCATAACATCAGAAACATTTACAAGCTGTTACTAAAATTGTACAGATTTGTTGAATCTCTATAGACTGGAAACAGTTGTAAAGCCCTGACTGTATATAGCATACCTTTGTTCTGTGATATGATAACATTGGGAATACAGATATCAGTATAGACCAGAGTAGGTGAACATAAACAATGTCTCGGAACATCAGTACAGTGGATAATACCAAGTCGAAAAATGCCATTCAATCAATTTTGACTAAACAAGATTAAAGCCAGATTAAGAAAAACTGGCAATCTGTAGTAATCTTTACAATATTAATAGGAATGATGGTTACCAACTTCTCTCTTAATGGAAAGCGGTACTGAGTGTATCAAGCTGCAAATCATAATGTTCACTTTAGCGGAACCCTTACAGCTATCAGCTTGTATTGTTTAATCAGGCTCCAAGCGATTATGCTTCTATAAACTGAGACTTTCCCAATTATTCTTCTGTTACTTTGCTAAACAGACACTTTTTGTTTAATAGAACAAATTACTCTGTTTGTATAAAAATAACTTTCTTTGACATTACTACCTGCAGAAAACACTAATTTGGCACATTAGTCCATGTTCATTCTGAGTAGTATCCAATATCTTTTTCTAATGATGCTTTCATAAGAGTAGTTTACACTTCTATTTCATTAGTATTTAATATGACATTGTGTCTACCCAAAACGCATTTTATTAATCATGATGACGTGCACTATGAAATCCTCTGAGATATCCTAAATACCTAAAAGTAAAAATTTGTGTTATCTATTCTTATGATCATGGGATATTGCTTTGTAAACCCAACAACATTTGAAGTAACCCTATTTATATATATTTTTTTTTTTTAAGTTTATGTATAACTGTGACATAGGATTATTGGATTTTAGTTGTACCATTGTTTTTTCAATTTTGCTTTGATGTCTTAATTGCTGCTTATACAAAGCCTGTTTTATTGTATAAATTGCTGTTTCTCTTCGGGTACTCTATATTCATGTTTGAAGCAAAACAATATTAAATTGCATTCATTCGTAGGAATTATTTTACTGGTAAGATATTTAGCCACTTTGACATATAATAATTTAGGCTAAGAATACAAATGCATGCACGATTTGGTTGTTGTAGAGGCATATTCAGTTTCTAATTTTTGAGTACAGATAGTTTTTGTACATTAATGTGATTGTTTTTAAAGTATTCAAGAAATTGATTTATTTTGTCTATTGTTGTATTATTAGAAAAATAATCACTACAAGTGTAGACTTTATTGTTATATATTATATTGTGTGTTGAAGAATTCTTAATTTTGTGACTTTTAATATATTTTGATCTGTATAGTAGCTACTTTAGACTGAAAGACATTAAAAATATATTTATTGAAGGGTTATGGTGTATTTTTAGGACCAGTGGAGACTATAACAATGCCAATTATAACTAGTGTGAAGTCATTGGCCCCTAAAAGGAGAAAATTAACTTATGGAACCAAGCGTCAAAGAATGCGCAAAAGTGAAAAAAGTAAAATTAAGTTAAAGACATTCCATTCAGAGCTTCCTTCTTCTTCTCACTCTCCAATGTTTATCTTTTCAGATGAAGGTCACTCACCTGACGATCCAGCTTTAATTGTTTCTATTTCTCCACCATCTAGCCATGTGCCTCCTATTCCTTCTCCTCTTCCACCTCCTTCTTCTCCTTCTCCTCCACCTCCACCTCCTATAATTAAAACTGTAGTAAGATATATTGTTATTGTTAAACAACAAATGCCACCACCTCAAAGAAATGTTGCTACAATGTGTAAACCGAAAGTTTTTCATAAGATAGTTACTTCCATTTGTAGGAGGATTTCTGTTAAAGTTCAAACAGGTTGGTGTTTTATAAGGGTAATATAATTTAGTTTCTTTTTTTTTTAGATGATTTACCAAAGGAACATGTTATTGTTCCATTACCTTTACCTTTGTATCTGCCAATGCCAATAATGACTTACCCAATTCCATATCCTGTACCTTATCCTTTTCCTCTTGTGATGCCGATTCCAATTTTTATTCCATGTACTAAAATTGGAGCTAAAAGCATTTTGGATGAAATTGAGGTAATTATTGTTTGTGTCCTACTAGTCACTTTAAAATATTTTGTTTAGAAAATTCACATGACTATACCCACTAATCCTCTTGAAGCAGAAATGTTGGAAATTGCAGAATTTTTAGCAGCTGATAGAAAAGAGGAACCTGGTGTTTTAGCAACTGGAGAAAGCAGTCAATCGAGTAAGTGATTTAATTTATTTTAAACAGGAAACCGCATTATTTAATGGTTATTCTAAACTATATTTGAACAAATGGCTTAAAACTCGTCCATATACTGCAATAACTCTTCTGTGTTTTGGTTCAAACTTGAAAATACCTAACTTCCAAAAGAGAGCACAACCATCCAAAAAAAAGACACTTATTTACAAAATTGTTTTTTATCTTCTCATAACATTTTCATTATGAAAACAATAACTGAAAGTAAATTCTCAAAAACACATACTATTTACAAAATTATAGCATACTAGAAGTGGTTTGTAGTCCCTACGGGACTACTTCGAGTGCCCCGCCCTCTTTGCGCCCAGCCCTCTTTCAGCCACGCCCTCTGCAACATGCACTCTTTGCACCCTGCCTTCTTTGCAGGCCGCTCTCTATGCGACCCGCCCTTTTCGCGTGCCTCCCTCTTCGCTGAGCTAGAAAATAATTTATTTATTTATTTATTTAAATGTATGATAATACATGTTACAATTACTTTATAGTATTAAATATATTACATAGAGAATACAACCACATAAATAGTTGATACGATAGTTTCACATCCTTGTCGTCATTGATGTCCTCAATTGACGTTTAAATAATCGCAAAGATGATGATTGTTTAATATTGGCAGCGAGCGCATTAAATTCTCGGATGCCGTCAATAAATAAGGATCTTTTAGTACATGTTTTCTTAAAAGGATAAATATAAAATTAGACGAATTATAGTGGTGTAGTTATGGATTCCGTGAACCATAACTAACTTACATTGTAGGTAAGTAGGCAACAAGTTTCTGGTAATCTTATATATAAAGCACATAACTAAAAATACAAATGTTGTTGCACTGACAAAAATTTTAAACAATCCAACATAAAATGTACCTTTGTATAAATATTGCATTTTAATATTATACGGAGAGCACGATTTTGAAGGACCTGTAGTTTATTTATCACTGTTTGACTCTGAAAGTATAAAATAGACGAGCAGTATATAAAATGTGGCGCAATTAGCGCTTGGTAAACTTTAATCGAGTTAGCATATTAAGATTATGACTGATACGATAAAATAATTAATTTTACCAGTAAGTTGTATTATCAATTTATCCGAATGTGTTTTAAATGAAAGCGATGAATCTATAGTTACACCCAAGTACTTAATTTCATCAACATAATGCAGCCTGTCACAATTGAAAACTATGGAGGTAACATATGCATTTTTCCATTATAACGCAACCCTAAAATCATTGCTTTGCTTTTCTTAGTATTAATAACTAATTTATTACTGATCAACCACTTTGAAACAGCATTGAGCAAACTGTTCATCCTATGTATTGCGTTATCTATATTTGTATCTGAGATTGCTATAAGGGTATCATCTGCAAATAAGTTCAGTAAAACTGCAGAGTCATCAATTGCATCTGCTATATCATTGATATACAGTATGAAAAGCAATGGGCCTAGAATAGTTCCCTGTGGTACACCGTGGTTATTTAATATAGCACTAGAGGTATGATTATTAATTTTAGTCATTTGCTTTCGCTGATATAGGTAGTCCGAGAACCATTTCAAGGATTGGTCCGTAAAACCGTAATATTTTAATTTATTTATTAGAATCAGTCTATCAACCGTTTCAAATGCTCGTTTAAAATCTAGAAATACCGCAACTATAACATTAGAACTATTATCCAATACTCTTTTCCATTCTGACAGCACAAGTTGTAGTGAAGACTCACAGGAATGTTTGCCACGAAATCCTGATTGTTCTTTGATGAGAATGTTATTCACTTCAATATGTTTAATAATTTGGTCGTATATTAGTTTTTCAAATACTTTTCCAAGGAATGGCACTGTAGCTATTGGCCTGAATTCTATAGGGTTTAGGGTACCTCTTACTTTAGGTATTGGTTTTATTACAGTTTCCTTCCATTGAGATGGAAAAATCCAGTAGTTATAGATTTATTATAAAGTTCCGTTATCTTACCAACTAGATAAGCCCGCCAGCCAAAACTATATTTTTATTTAATAAGTCTGTATTAGAATCTTTTGTATTGTAAATCGCCTTATACACACAACCCGTTGAGAATTCATTAAAAGTAAATTCATTCCTACAACCTATCTTATTTATCTTGTCAATGTTTGTAATATTGGGAATGTCACTTATAATTTCCTCTATACTATCCACCACAAATTTGTTAAACTTTTCAGCCACTGTTTGTGGATCACGTATTGTAGCATCATCAAATTTCATTACCACAGTAGGTGTATTTTGTAGACCATCAATTGATTCTTTAATAATACGCCAAAGGTTCTTAGGATCGCGTTTGTTTTTATCAATCAATTTTGTATAGTACCTCTTCTTTTTACTTTGTATCATAGTAGTAACAGCGTTTCGTAATTTTTTATAAGTAATCCAATCCTTGTTATTATCTGTAAATATAGCTTGTTGGTATGTTATATCTCTTTGTTTAGCCAAATGACAAATTTCAGAGTCATACCATTTACTCTTCTTCTTGTTAGATACTGTGAAGCGCTCCACACTCTTTGTTGGGAACCATCTGGAACCTTTGGGGTCCATAGGGAACTACTGGAAACCATCGGGAATCACTGGGACCTACTGGAATCCACTGGGAACCACTGGGAAAATGATCAAGATCACTTCGCCCTAGTGCACTTTGTCGAAATCACTTCGGGGATTCGATCGGATCAAGATCACTTCACCTTAGTAGACTTTGTCGAAATCACTTCGGGGAGTCCATTGGATCAAGAGCACTTCGCCCTAGTAGACTTTGACGAAATCACTTAAGGGGAGTCGATCGGATCAAGATCACTTCGTCCTAGTAGACTTTGTCGAAATCACTTAGGGGGAGCCGATCGGATCAAGATCGCTTCGCCTTAGTAGACTTTGTCGAAATCACTTCAGAGAGTACATCGGATCAAGATCACTTCTCCCTAGTGGACTTTGTCGAAATCACTTGGGGGAGTCGATCGGATCAAGATCACTTCACCCTAGTGACTGTCGATCGGATCAAGACCACTTCGCCTTAGTAGACTTTGTCGAAATTATTTCGGGGCGTCGATCGGATCAAGATCACTTTGCCCTAATAGACCTTGTCGAAATCACTTCGGGGAGTCGATCGGATCAAGATCACCTCGCCCAAGTAGACTTTGACGAAATCACTTAGGGGGAGTCGATCGGATCAAGATCACTTCGCCCTAGTAGACTTTGTCGAAATCACGTAGGTGAATCGGATCAAGATTACTTAGCCTTAGTAGCCTTTGTCGAAATCACTTAGGAGAGTCGATCGGATCAAGATCACTTCGCCCTAGTAGACTGTGCCGAAATCACTTTGTGTATTAGATCATATCAAGATCACTTCGTCCTAGTAGACCTTGTCGAAATCACTTCGGGGAGTCGATCGGATCAAGATCACCTCGCCCAAGTAGACTTTGACGAAATCACTTAGGGGGAGTCGATCGGATCAAGATCACTTCGCCCTAGTAGACTTTGTCGAAATCACGTAGGTGAATCGGATCAAGATTACTTAGCCTTAGTAGCCTTTGTCGAAATCACTTAGGAGAGTCGATCGGATCAAGATCACTTCGCCCTAGTAGACTGCCGAAATCACTTCGTGTATTAGATCGTATCAAGATCACTTCGCCCTCGTAGACTTTGTCGAAATTACTTTGGGGAGTCGATCGGATCAAGATCACTTCGCCCTAGTAGACTTTGACGAAATCACTTAAGGGGGTCGATCGGATCAAGATCACTTCGTCCTAGTAGACTTTGTCGAAATCACTTAGGAGGGAGTCGATCGGATCAAGATCGCTTTGCCTTAGTAGACTTTGTCGAAATCACTTCAGAGAGTACATCGGATCAAGATCACTTCTCCCTAGTGGACTTTGTCGAAATCACTTAGGGGAAGTCGATCGGATCAAGATCACTTCACCCTAGTGACTGTCGATCGGATCAAGACCACTTCGCCTTAGTAGACTTTGTCGAAATTATTTCGGGGCGTCGATCGGATCAAGATCACTTCGCCCTAATAGACCTTGTCGAAATCACTTCGGGGAGTCGATCGGATGATCACCTCGTCCAAGTAGACTTTGACGAAATCACTTAGGGGGAGTCGATCGGATCAAGATCACTTCGCCCTAGTAGACTTTGTCGAAATCACGTAGGTGGATCGGATCAAGATTACTTAGCCTTAGTAGCCTTTGTCGAAATCACTTAGGAGAGTCGATCGGATCAAGATCACTTCGCCCTAGTAGACTGTGCCGAAATCACTTCGTGTATTCGATTGGATCAAGATCACTTCGCCCTAGTAGACTTTGACAAAATCACTTAGGGGTAGTCGATCGGATCAAGATCACTTTGCCGTAGTAGACTTTGTCGAAATTACTTCGGAGAGTCTATCGGATCAAGATTGTCACGGTAATATCGATGAATTAGTAGGTAAGGTATGTCCCTTAAGAGGTACAATGAATTAGGTGCTCCGGGGATAGCTCGCAAGAGACTTGATAAGTCGCAGGTCTGTTAGAATGGTAGGTGGACCACAAGGGACGGAAAATAGTCTTAATAGTTAGAGTTTGAAAGAAGAATAAGGGCGCCAGGTATTGGAGCATTAGCAACAACCACGAGAATTGTTCCACGTTCTCGGAAGGTTCCCAAGATAACCCACTCTACAGGAAAAATAATAATAACTACAGATCATTGCATTACATATAATCAAATAAGTATGATTCCAAGTTATAACACACAGACAGGTACTCTACAAAAGGATTCACATAACATAACCCAGTGGGACAATGGTAATACCCCTAAACACTAGTACTGAGATTAAATAATTCAAGTTCCACTATGTACAATAACTATCATTACAAGTGACTGACTCTGTCACTCTAACCAGAATTTGCAGGCACAAGGACCGTATATAATACTCCTGTTGTTATTTTACACTGGACGTACAGAAAACAGTTGCATTTCATGTGTCCCCATTTTAATGGGTGCCAGGGTGATTACCACTGAGACGCAACTAAACCGTTGGCTATTAACCACCCAATTAAACCAACCACCGTCCAGTAATATTTGACTGTTTAAAACCTAGTATACTGCACTATCTCAAAATAAATTATTAAAAGCACACGCTACTCTTACCAGATATTTATATATTACACATACTTGAATAACTATATACATATATAATAAATACGAGACCCCAAAATGTGGCCTAACTCAACATATATAGATCAATGAAATTATTGTAAGAAAACAATTATTTTGTTATTATTACCTTGTTGCCAAGGCTGAAGACAAGATACTTTGACTTCTCGTTTCTACAGTTTATCTAAGAGAAAAAAAATAACGAAACAAAATACTTTATTGCAAGTTTCACTAAGTGCACTATGGATAACTAAACCTTGCAAACTTGGCAAAATCTCTACCTAATAATAATTAATATTAGACTTCAGTCTCAAGGCTTACAATGTATCTCACAAATTAATTTGCCATGTTTGGGCATCAAGTAAAATAATGAGAGTTTGACTATTAGTCACTTAAAGTTTTATTTTGCACCCTTGTGTTTTAATATTAGTACTCACGACACCGCAGTTTTATACTATCCGTTTCCAATCGCCTCCAGGACCTTACCTTCACTGCGTTGATCCTCCAACAGATGTAAATAGATCGTAATTTTAGTGGTTAGTTTTAGTTATTCTTATCCCTTAGATCGTAGTCCTTAGATATTTAAGTGTAGGCTATCCTTATGGCAGAAAATGAAACTGAACCTGAACCATAAAACTAAAACTGGACACCGGACTGAAACCTGACACTGAAACCCTAAAATAAATTATGAACACACTTTAGAATTCCTAATTTAACTTAAAGTGCTATCACGGGATTAATATTTTGTATACAATTTCTAATCGGTACGTAACCAGTTTTCTTCAACTTCTTAATACCTATCTGTTGATAACAAATCATTCAAAATACGTTACATTATGATATCAATTAATTACCTCTCACGCAAGACTATAAAATCAGCGAATCTGCAACTACTTTTTTGACACCTGTCGACCAGAGTTTCTAATGCACCACTGCTTAATATCATATAATAGACTCTCCAGAAATAATTAGATTCTAGTTGAATAATCCCGAGTACTTAAGGAAAAAGTATACACTTCTAAATTGTATATAGGCACCAGCCAACTTTTTACTTCAACAAGAAATTTTGGTAGTTTTCTGCAGACCCAACTGCTTCTCACAACATCATACCCAAAAGTGAATTAACAAGATATCACATCTGTGTACAAGGTTCATAAATTTATTCTCATCACAACCGAAAGTATAAATTTACGATATTCTATTTCGCTATTAATTGTGAATAAATTTAAAGGTGAAAATGCTATGCATTAAATACAATAATACCCTAGCCTGACACGGCCTGGTACCAAAAATAGATCAGAATTAAACAATGTTCTGGAAAATTATCAAGACTGTTGAATTTCAAAATAACAACATGCGGGCTCAAGCTACGCTAACGAACAAAAATATGTACAAATTTGTACGGTTACGAAGTAGCTGTTACAACTGCTACATCTTTACACGAGCATGGTCAAATCAAGCCAACGATAGTATGAATAAAGAAGAACTATAACTATATATACCGGGTGTTCCATTAAGCGTATCGCGCGGCTGTATATCATAAAGTAGAAGGCCAGTTAAGGTTCGGGCCTTTGGAGCTGTGTTTTTAAAAAAAAACAACTTCAAACTCTTAACACATTTATTTGATTTGAAACAGAAATTATGGTGAAATTTGGAATAACTTGTACATAATAACTTTAATAAAAAATAATTATTTGTACTGGTGAGTAGCTTGCACAACGAAGTATGGAGTTCGAAGACTGACTGCCGGGCATTGAGCTCTCGGGCTTTTTATAATAACCTGCCCCTCACACGGCTGTGGGAACTTGCAGATCTCATGTCTGCGTTTCTCTTAATTGTACACTTTATTACAATGTAACAACTTAATTCTAAGTAATTGCGGTATGTTAACCGCCTGTGACCTGCCACCTGCAGTATCACTGCCCTCACGGATGCAAAGTTGCATGTCCGTTCTCATGAACTGTCGATAACCTCTCTGGGTTATCCTTGTGTTACAATGTTGCATTGAACTTATACTTTTACTTAATAATTTCTAATAATTCCTATTAGATTCAATATTTCAATATATATAGGTAATTGGGGGATACATAACTCCTCCCACCGTAAATCAAAAATTAAGGTTTTACTTAATTTTTAAATACATAAAATTCATTATTCAATTTCATTTAAAATTCATTGTTTCTAAGGGTATACTTATTGTTTCTTTTTTTCTCTTTGTTTCCTTAAATCTAGAACTGTTTCCTTCATTCTTATATCTAAGGTACATTTTGTAAAATACATTTATAATTACAAAAATTATTAAAATGATCAATACAATTGTCCAAACACTTATATTATTATAATGTAACTTTGGCGTTTTGAGTTCACTTAATTGGTCTTTGTAACTTTCCACTAATTTCACGGCGTGGTTGAGGTCATCTAAGTCTAGTTGCTCTAGCTTCATAGGTTTCTTGACTATTTCTTCGTCTTCTAGTTCTATCTTGAACTGTAGTTCCGGTAGGTTTGCAAGTTTCTTTGTTGCTATGGGATCTTGATAAACTCTGATTACTTCTTCTTTCAATTTCACATAACAGTCTTCTTTGAGAGTAATTAGTTTGCTTTCGATTAATGCTTGGTTATTTTCATCTTGGTTGCAGTGGATGGTTGCTATTACTTCGGTTGGGAAAATGGCTATCCATTTGTTTTCTGTAACTTTTTGAATTTTCAAGTTAGTTATTTGCACTTGTTTGGCTTCACAGTTTTCGTAATGATTTGAGAATTTTAATAGTTGTACTTCACAAGGGCTGTCTTCTTGAATGGTTGTTGTCGTCATCGATTGACATAAATATTGGTTTGGTGTTACTTCAGTACATTTTTCGTTTGTATAACCATATCTCAGTTCATTTAGGGATAGGAATTTGGTTTTGGGTATGATTACTTGGTATGTGCTAGTAACTTTTGTTGGAAAAGCAAATAAATGATAATAATTATAATTGTTACTTTCTACTATTGGAATTTCTATTAAAAATATTATTTCGTTATTCTTAATGTATCCTTTTACTATAGCTATTTTTTCGAATATTAGAATGTTCGATTCTGTTACATCAAAAGGTAATTTACTGTTAATTATAAGTGATCTAATTCTTATTAGTTCGTTTAATAAATCGATTGGTTCAATAATACTAGAGTGTAGGGTATTTAATTTTTGAAAATGTTAATTGGGTTTTGCATACTGCCTAATTTAATTGGTAGTATACCGGGGTTGTTTTTTATATCTTCTATTATTACTTGGTTGTCCGTTCTACCTGGGCGGAGGTTGGCGGTAAGGGTGATGATTGTCCATCTGAAATTACAGGGTGTCTTAGGTTTTTCAAATGAATGTACTTTGTTATTTTACCGTTGTCTACTACTGCTATGTTTTTATCTGATATTTTCTTAATTTTAAATGGTCCTAAATTTCTGGGTGCTGTTTTATGTCGCTTGCTTTGAAAGTTTTTCTCATACACGGTTTGTCCTATTGAAAATTTATTTGCGTCGGTATTTTTGTTTCGGGTTATGGTGATACGTTCCTTATCGTTTTCTAATTTATCTTTTACCTTGTCATAAGTTATTTTTAGTTTTTCTTTGTGGTCTTTCACATATTGTTGATATACTTCCTTATTGTAGTGTATGTCATAGGGATTTCGTGAATCTGAATGTCCTAAGGTTAATTCTAAGGGTGTAAAATTTGTTGATGAGTGAATTGTGTTATTATAGGCGATTAGTGCGTATGACATTAAATTGGTTATATGTTCCTTTTTATAATTTATTCTTAATAATCGAATTTGTTCTAACAGGGTTAAATGTAATCGTTCAATTAGTCCGTTTGATTCAGGGTGGTTTTCCGTTATGAAATGAATTTTTATTTTGTGAAATTCTAAAGTGTTTTGTATGGTCTCATTTTTAAATTCGCTACCATTGTCTAGTGTTATTGATTCGGGTGTTCCGTAAAATGTGAAATATTGTAAAAATCCTTGGGTCACGTCAATGCTATTTTTGGATGTGATTGGTATTGCTTGGCCTATTTTTGTGAATGCGTCTACAATTGTCAGATAGTTTTGCGCTTCTACTACTAGAGTATCTGCATGTAGTTTTTGAAATGGTTTGTCGGGTGTTTTAGTTAACATTAAATGTATCTTTGGGGGTTTCCTATCGTATTTCGCTTTGTCACATAATTCACATTGGATAATGAAATCTGTGGTCAAGTCCTTCTTGTCTTTAAAATAATAACGTCTTACAAGTTGCTTTATTGTTTCGTTAATTCCACGATGGTTGGTTTTTCCTTCGTGTTGATTCCTAATTACATCGTTTATTTCGTCAGGGTCGTCTAGTGTTATTAATTTTCTAGTACATGTGATGAGTTCAGGGCCAGAGTTATTGAATAACTTAATGTGTAATTCTGAAAATCTTTGGTATAAATGTTCGGTGTTGAAATAGAAATAAAATCGTTTTTTCTCGGGGGTGTATTCTTTTCGAATTTTAATTATTTGTTCCTCGTTGTCATCTTTAGTTATTTGAATTTGGTATATCTTTTTGTTATCTACTTTTGCATATTATACTGGATTGGGGTTATTTAAAACTTCTGTTATTATAAATTGGTTGGGTTTCATATCGATTGCTTCGTTTAAAATTTTAATCGCGTTTTTTGGTTCTTCGTTTTGTGTCGAATGTATCGTGTCGATCTCGTCTGGATCTTCCCTTATTTCTGCTTCGTCTACGTTTCCTATAATGGATTCCGTTTCTAATGCATTGAATTGGATTCTACTTAAAGCGTCTGCGTTGTTGTTATAAATTCCTTTTTTATATATAATTTCGTAATCGTACTCTTCGAGTCTGATTCTCCATCTTCGTAATTTTGAATTCGGTTCTTTCAGTTTGCATAGTCATACTAGTGGTCTATGATCGGTGTATATGTAAAATTTTCTTCCGTATAAATAAGGTCTAAAATATTTTGTTGCCCAAATTATGGCTAGTAATTCTTTTTCTATGGTACTATATTTCTGTTCGGTTTCATTTAGGGTTCTGGATGCGTAACTGATGGGTTTATCGCTACCTACTTTTCCTTGGCTCAATACTGCGCCTAATGCTACATTCGATGCGTCTGTCGTCAGTATAAATGGTTTTGTAAAGTCTGGGTATTCTAATACAGGGTGATTCGTTAATATGTTTTTAATTTTGTCTACGGCTTTAATAAATTCCGGGTGTGTTCAATTTTGTTTCCTTTTTAAACAGTTTGTCAGGGTTTGGTTATCTGAGCGTAACCTTTGATGAATTTGCGGTAGTTACCACTAAGTCCTAGAAATCCTTTAATTTCTTTGGTTGTTTTTGGTAATGGGTAATTTAGAACTGCATTTGTTTTGTCTGGATTTGGCATTACTCCTTGGGGTGTTATTACATGTCCTAAAATGATACTTCTTTTGTAAAAATTCACTTTTGTCTAATTGTACCTTGAAATGTGCTTGTCTAAGTCTTTCGAATACTTTTTCAATCTTTCTATGTGTTCTACCGATGATGTGGAATAAACTATGATGTCGTCAAGGTATACAAGGCATTTTCATTGTGTATTCCTCGTAGTATATTGTCCATGACTCTCTGGAAAGTAGCGGTGCGTTCTTTAATCCAAATGGCATTCGTTTGTACTCGTAATGTCCTCTAGGTGTGCTGAAGGCTGTTTTGATATGTCTTTCTTCCATCTCTACCTGATGGTATCCTGATGCTAGGTCTAATGTTGAAAAATATTGGCATTTGCCTAATTTGTCTAAAATTTCGGTTATATTTGGTAGTGGATATTTGTCATCTACCGTTTTTCATTTAACTTTCTATAATCTATTACCATTCTGTACTTTCTCTTTCGGTTGCGTCTAATTTCTTAGGTACTATTAACACGGGGCTGCTCCATGGTGAAATGGAGTGCTGGATTATGTCTTGGTCTAATAAGTCTGCTACTTGTCTGTCAGCTTCTTCTTGGCTTGCATGAGGTAGTCTATATGCTTTTGTAAAAATTGGCTTATCATCTGTTAACTCGATATTATGTTTTACTGTGTTGGTGAATGTTAATGGTATTCCTTCGCAATGGAATATGTCGCGGTATTCGAAACATAAGTTCTTAATTGCTCTTTCTTCTTTTTGATTGATGTCGGTATTGAAGCGGATGTTAGTTAAATTTTCTCTTAACATTTTGTCATGTTCTATTGGGTTGTAATCGTTTTCTAAATTTTCGTCTATTTCCATTTCGTTAAAATTTAGTTCTTCTACGTTAATTGGGTCGGTCAATGATAATTCTACGGGATAGTCGTTTGAATTTAATATTGTTGTGGTTGCAAAATTATCTTTTATTTGTACTAAAGCGGTTGGGGTTTCTACTCCTTGTTGAAATGTCATATGATTTATTATTCCTACTTTTTTGTTAGATTTTACTGGGATTTTTATTTTTCTCTCCGTTCGGGGTTCTATAGTGTATTTTTGTTCAATTTGTGTGTTTTGAAATTTAATTGGGATTTTTCCGTATTTCGTCCTTAATAAGCGATTTTTAATGTCAATGTTGGCTCCTAATTTTCTTAGAAGGTCCATTCCAATTACTCCGTCATATTTGTCGTTAAATTCGAATACACAAAATTTATGTTTCATTTTAACATTAAATGTTCTCGGTAAGGGTATATTGGCTACGAATTGGTGTATTGTCGTTTGATGGGCTGTTTTAATTTTAAATGGCTCTCTTTCTACATAATCTAAATAATGTTTTTGTACCGTTCTGGGGCTAATTAATGTTTTTGAGGATCCGGTGTCGATTAATAGTTTGAATTTGGCGTGGGGTATTTCTATGTATGGTAGTACTAAGTGATTTATGTTATTTAAGTTTATTAAGTTTGGTTGTCTATGAATGGGTCCATTTGAAAATTTGAGTTCGAGTTTTCGTCGTCGTACTCCTCGTAAGTTTCATATTGTTCATCACGTTCATAAGTTTCTGCATGGTTTGATTCATTGTTCGTAGGTGTCTCAATGTAATTATTCTGGTCAGTGTCAAATTTTTCTATTTCTTGATGGAATAGTTCTTCCGATGTAAAATTGCGTTACTGATGAGGGTTTGGTCGGATGTGTGTTATCTTTGTATTTTGTCTGGTGTTACCAGATGAGGTATCCATTGGTGTTGGTTTGTAATAATTATTAGGGTTGTTATTATTATTAGTCATTGGTGTATTTCTATTGGGGTTTGCGTTGAATGCTGGTCTTTGTTGGTTTAGGTTTTGATTAAATCTTGGTTGGAATGCTGGTTTCGTAAAAGTTGGGTTAAATGTTGGTTTTGAAAAATGTTTATATTGATTATTAAAATTTGTATTGTTGAAACTTGGGTTATTAATTCGCGGTTGATTTGTTTGTGCGTTAAAGGGTGTGAATTTTTGTTGAGGGATTGTTTGTCTTGTGGCTTGTATGGTTTTTATTGATGAATAACTTTTATTCGCGTTGGGGTTGTATAGTCTGTTGCGGTAATACATTACATTTTCTTCTTCTATGACTAGGTTCATAGCTTCTTCTAGATTTTGTGGTGGTTGGAATCTGATTTTATCCGATAGTCGTTCTGGTAAAGCGTTTATATATGTGTCCAGTGCCATTTCGTCATACATTTTTGTTTTTAAATGTCTATCGTTTTGATCGTGTTCTTCGATTTTTAATTCAGTTAGTATTAAACTTCTCACGTCTTGGCATTTCATTCCGAATTGGTAGGGGGATTGATTGTGTTCCATTCTAAGGTTTATTAGGTCTCGTACCAGGCATTTTATGTTACGTTGGTCTCCAAAAGATGCAATTAGTAGCTGTTTAAACTCCTGCCATTCTTGTAAATCGTCCCTACTGGCGATTAAGGTTAGTGCCCTTCCGGTTAGTTTACTAATTATCAAGCGTATAAGCAATGAATTCCTTTCGTTATCTTCGGGTTTGTAGAAGGTTTTTAGGAACATTTCGGCTGCTCCAATTAAATTTACAAGATGCGCCTGCGTGCCATCGAATATCTGTATTGTCTCCAAATAGAGTCGCATGTCTGTGCTACTCATGTTGGTTAGGGGTTGTTTTCGATTTTGGGTAAAAAAATTTATTTTTTTTTTGAATTGAGGTTTATTTCGCTATTTTTATCGTTATTTTCGCTTCGGATTTACTAATTTTTTGTTTGGGTTGTGAAATTTCAAATTTTGTAAAAATTGGGGTTGATTTTCTATTTGTAACGTTAATTTTGGTTTGGTTTTATTAGTTTTCCTTTTAGATTGAATAATTTCGAATTTTGTAAAAATTGGGGTTGATTTTCCTATTTGAAACGTTAATTTCGGTTTGGGTTTATTAATTTTTCATTTAGGTTAGGTAAATTCAAATTTTGTAAAGATTGAGATTTATTTTGCTATCTTCAGCGTTAGTTTTGGTTTGGATTTGTTAATTTTCAGTTTAGATTGGGTAAATAAAAATTTGGTAAAGATTGAGATTTATTTTGCTATTTTTCAGCGTTATTTTTGGTTAGGATTTGTTAATTTTAAGTTTAGACTGTGTCAGGTTATTTTTAGAATCGTAGTGGCTGTTACTTGTGGTTAGTTACACAGTGGGGTGATGTACTTGTGAGATTTATACTCGATAATGTTGATTGAATTGTTGTAGTCTTGAATTTGCTTGTTTTTATGCGGCTTTTAATTTGTCTTGAGTTTCTGGATGGATGGATTTGTTCTCGCTATATTTACTTTGTCGTTAATTTGTAATTAATACTCTTTCCGTGGGTTGAGTTGCATGAACGTTCAGTTCGTCTGTCTTGAATTCTATTTATAACTTCAGGTTAATTACTTTTGCACACTATTGTTGCCATTAACTACTAAAAGATGTAGTCTTTGTTATTTAATCATGTAAATGATAAACGTTGAGGTAATTAACACTTACAGGTGTTAATAGAAATTAGATACTTTACTTCGGTACTCGCTGAATGCTTGCATAAATGATACGTCTATTTATTTTTAGATATCTCCGTGATGCACGGCTTGTAATTGAAAACTCTTCGTTATGAGCGTTTTAATTAAAGCTTCTTATGATGACCGTTTAACTTCACTCAGATAATGCACTTTATAAATGATGAGTAATTTTTAATTGAAAAACGTTTAGCTTTTATTGTGTGTTTGTACTGCAATTTATTCGCTGTGGTGAATGCTGGGTGTAATTTCTTATTAAATGCTGGTTGCAGTTTTACGCGCTATTATTATTCCGTGATGGATTTAATTACTTATAATGCTGCTTTTATGGATTAATTACTTGTGGGTATTAATGCAAAAACTGCGTTACTTTAGTTCTGAAAGTTATTGCAATTCTCTGAGGTTTTAAGTGTATAATAAAGGATGCTTCTTTCGCGAGCTTTGCTTTCTTATGTGGTTTTAAGTTACCGTAGTTTTAGTTAATGCAGAATGTTCTTGCTGTGGTTTATACAGTATTATAGAGGTCAATGGTTTAAATAATCGTTCCGTGATTGCTTTGAAGAATTAGCTTTAGCTTTGAAATTAATTTTGCGTTCTGTGTTTTTATTTTACCGGATCGAAAAAGTGCTTTTGAATCGCGCTAGTTAATGTTTCTTATTTGGTGTTAGTGAATGTGCGCCCGTTATTTTGGTTTACTTTTGAGTTTGTTTTAATAATTGTGGTAAGAATCTCTTAAATATCAAGTCTCATTTGCTTTTTAAGAAAATCTCTTTTACTTTCTCATAAAATGTTATACAGTCTCGTTTTTTGAAAATAATTCACTTTGTAACTATTTTCAAGAAAATATTCATAAAATAAAATTCATAACATAATATTAAATGGTAATCAATAATAATAATACTAGCATATATCAATTATAGTTTCTGGTTTAAAAAGGTATAAAATGGAAATGAACTTACGTTAATTTCATCTGTTTCTTTGGTGGGCTCGATCGATGCTGTATCTTGTCCACCTTGGTTTGTTTGTTGGATTTAGACGATTTTTGTTCTTTGTCCAACTTGGTTTGGGTTCTGCCAAAATTTCGAATTAAAATTCTTGGTTACCAATCTTCCGATTTTTGGATTCTTAGTGCCCTTTTGACATCCGTTACGACTGCGCCAGTTAAGGTTCGGGCCTTTGGAGCTGTGTTTTTAAAAAAAAACAACTTCAAACTCTTAACACATTTATTTGATTTGAAACAGAAATTATGGTGAAATTTGGAATAACTTGTACATAATAACTTTAATAAAAAATAATTATTTGTACTGGTGAGTAGCTTGAACAACGAAGTATGGAGTTCGAAGACTGACTGCCGGGCATTGAGCTCCCGGGCTTTTTATAATAACCTGCCCCTCACATGGCTGTGGGAACTTGCAGATCTCATGTCTGCGTTTCTCTTAATTGTACACTTTATTACAATGTAACAACTTAATTCTAAGTAATTGCGGTATGTTAACCGCCTGTGACCTGCCACCTGCAGTATCACTGCCCTCACGGATGCAAAGTTGCATGTTCGTTCTCATGAACTGTCGATAACTTCTCTGGGTTATCCTTGTATTACAATGTTGCAATGGACTTATACTTTATTTAACAATTTCTAATAATTCCTATTAGATTCAATATTTCAATATATATAGGTAATTGGGGGATACATAACTGGCGTAGAGCTGTGCGGAAAAAAATTTATTAAGTAAAGTGGCCAAGAGAAATTGCTGGAAATTATTTTTAAGTTTCAATTTCTACCGCAAGGGGAAGTATTTTCTAAGGTCAACAACAAAATTAAATTTTTTTCCCAAAATTTAAGCACAAGGTATTATGCTCAAAACGCGAATAGGCAGTTACCTTTATTATTCACAACTTTTATTTGAAACATTTTTCTGTAGATTGCACAAAAACAGCTGCAGGACCTGGTGAATTGGTTTACATATAAATAGGGTTATCTCACAATGCCTATGTTGGAATTTAATAATCTTAGAATCGTTTGAAAGAGAATTTCTCAGGGATCAAGAAAAACGACAACATTGATTTTTCTAATGTTTTCTAAATATGGTAGAGGGCGCTTTTTCCAATCATGCCAGTTTTTGTTCATTTACTTAAAAAATTAAATGGAAAGACATATTTATCAAAGGGGAATTGAATGAAGGGTAAAAAAAAGATTTTAGTGAAAATCGCACCTCGATATCTTTAATGGTTCTTAAGTTATTGCAAAAAGTATGTGCATTTTAGAGATCTAACCCAGTACTAATTAGAATTTTCCTGAATTTTCGGATCAAATATTTGAAATTATTTAGTCATAAATATTATTATAGCAGATGTTCAAAAGTGCCTTTCATTTAGCGACGATGTTTATAAACATTAATAATATGTCGCTAATAGATCCCTTTAAAATGCATCAAGTAGGCGATGAAAACAAAAACATCCATATCTGTCAACAGGTATAACTCTGTCATACTAGTTATTGTTATAGTAGTTAAATCGTGTATGGTCTGTGTGTAAGTTTGTTTGTTAATTTTGAACTACAGAAATGTCTTTCTCTAATGCTGAAGCTTATGACATGCTTAGAATTTACTTTCAAAGTTTTGAAAACGTGGCTATTGCTGAGCGTGAATATGCAATGGCATATCCTGAAAGAAAACATTATACCAAAATGGTATTTACACGATTGGAAAAACTTTTAAGAGAAACGGTATGTGCATCCAATTAAAATGCCCACAAGATAACGTACAATTACAAATGAAAACAGTGTTATAAATGTTCTTGCGTGCGTTGAAGCAGATCCGCATGTAAGTACCAGGCAACTTTCTGCAAATTTAGGGATACCTACGACATCGGTGCATCGTATTCTAATAAACCACAAATTGCATCCATGTCATGCAGTTTTGCACCAAAACCTTTTAGATATCGATACCGACAGAAGATTGAATCATTGCCATTGGTTGAAGATATGTGCACCGAATATCTCTTATTCTTGTCTCGCATATTATGGACAGATGAAGCTACCTTTAGTAGCGATGGAGGAGTAAATTTATATAATATGCATTATTGGTCTGAAACTAATCCTCACTGGATGCTACAAGTTGATCACCAACACAGGTGGAGTGTAAATGTTTGGTGCGGCATTATTGAAAACAGAATTTTAGGCCCATTTGTTATTAATGAAAATTTGAATGGAGCAACATACTTGCATTTTTTGGTCAACAATCTACCTGAACTTTTGGAGGCTGTTTCACTAGAAACTAGGCAGAACATGTGGTTTCAGCATGGCGGTTGCCCAGCACATTATTCCGTGGAAGTTAGAAATTATTTAGAAACGACCTTCCCAAATCGCTGGATAGGAAGAGGAAGTTTATTTCCTTGGCCGGCTAGATCACCAGATCTTACTGTTTTAGACTTTTATTTATGGGGAAGGCTAAAAGATATGGTTTTCGAACACGACCTACCACACGCGAGGATATGATTGCTCGAATTCAAAACGCCATAACAAGCATTTCAAGAGCCGAAATTGAAACTGCAGCGTCAAGCACCCATCGAAGATTAGAAAAATGTATTTTTAATGATGGAAGGCACTTTGAACATGTGTTGTAATAATGTTAGTTGTTTGTTGTTCGTTTTAGTTGTTCTGTTTGTGTGCGCTAAATAATGTATTTAGTCTTACCAGTTGACTAAAACATAACCAAAAATGGCCTTTTCTTAGGGCTACAACATTAGCCATTGAAAATACAACATTTTCATAGACAATCATGCTAAAGTAATCTCACCCGCATTTTCCTCAGATTTATTATTATTATTATTATTATTCATGTTTAATTGACTACTAGGAAAGACAACGTTGTTTGTAAATGTTTTTGAGACTCTGTTAGCGTAATAATGTATGTAAGCAAAAATCACAATTCTGTATTTCCTTTTCTTTAAAATGAAGAACAACTAAATAATTCAAAACGCTATTTAATCCAAAATTCAAGGAAGTACATATTTTTTAATATGAATACGCTTTGTGCAATAACTTAAGAACCATTAAAGATATCGAGGTGCGATTTTCACTAAAATCTTTTTTTTACCCTTCATTCAATTCCCCTTTGATAAATATGTCTTTCCATTTAATTTTTTAAGTAAATGAACAAAAACTGGCATGATTGGAAAAAGCATCCTCTAACATATTTAGAAAACATTAGAAAATTCAATTTAGTCGTTTTTCTTGATTCCTGAGAAATTCTCTTTCAAACGATTCTAAGATTATTAAATTCTAACATGGGCATTGTGAGATAACCCTATTTACATGTAAACCAATTCACCAGGTCCTGCAGCTGTCCTTGTGCGATCTACAGAAAAAAGTTTCAAATAAAAGTTGTGAATAATAAAGGTAACTGCCTATTCGCGTTTTGAGCATAATACCTTGTGCTTAAATTTTGGGAGAAAAATTGAATTTTGTGGTTGACCTTAGCAAATACTTCCCCTTGCGGTAGAAATTGAAATTTAAAAATAATTTCCAGCAATTTCTCTTGGCCACTTTACTTAATAAATTTTTTTCCACAAAGCTCTACGCCTTGTACTTTATGATATACAGCCGCGCGATACGCTTAATGGAACACCCGGTATATATACAGGGTGAGTTTTTAGTGTGGCAACGGTCGATAACTCCGTTATTATAAAAGCTACGTAAACCAAATTTGGAGGCATATTAGGCATGCCTAAAGTGCACATTTTAAAAATATTTTGGAAGTATACAGGGTGTTTCATAATTCCAGGGCATATTAAACTTATATTTTTTAAATGGAACACCCTATATATTATTACATTTTTGAAAAGCCCATAAAAAGAGCTTTAATTTGATATCAAATTGTATCTGTCTATTCCTTTTAGTTTTGAGATATTCAACTGTTTTAGAAAAATGACCCTGATTAGATACATTGCCACTGCACTAATACACAACTTATGTTAATTTTCAAGATGCAGAAAATTTTACTATATACCACAGTATATTTGTAATTATCACTTTTTAAAAATTTCTTCACAGTATACAGGGTGTGTCAGGTTTTGCAAAATGCAATTTTTAATTATTTTTTTTTAAATGGCACCCTACCAATTTTATTGCTACAATGGATAGTTCATTAAGTGTCCTTTCATTTTTGTTAAGCATTCCCTATACCTAAATCCATTACTTTCTGAGATATTTTTGATTTTCTTCAAATTTTAAGAATGTTTTTAATTTACATAACTAAACTTACTATTGGAGAATATTATAAAACAAATAATACATTTTGATTAACAATTAACTACACTTATCCAATAACAATTTTCACTAAAAATATAACAACCTACAATAATACGCTATCAGCAGAATTCTGCCAGATCAACAATATGCATTTTATAGAAAATGTTCAAACAGGAAATCAGGCAGGCTTTGAAAAAAATTACAATTACAATCAAAATGTCATTTAGGTTTATTAATTGTAGTGTGTTATCATTTAACATATTATCAGTTCTGTTTTAAATGTAATCTTTGAAGGAGTTTTCAAAATAAATTTTACAGTGGAAGAACAAATAAATATGATTTGGGTATTGGGAGCAAGTTTAAGAAATTTCCTACTTGCATCAAGAATATACCAAGAGAGATATCCTGTTAAATGACAACACACTACAATTTATAAACCTAAATGACACTTTACATGTAATAGTTATTTTTTCAAAGCCTGCCTGATTTCCTGCTTGAACATTTTCTATAAAATGCATATTGTTGATCTGGCAGAATTCTGTTGATAGCGACATTGTAGGTTGTTATATCTTTAGTGAAAATTGTTATTGGATAAGTGTAGTTAATTGTTAATCAAAATGAATTATTTGTTTTATAATATTCTCCAATAGTAAGTTATTTTTAGTTATGTAAATTAAAAACATTCTTAAAATTTGAAGAAAATCAAAATATCTCAGAAAGTAATGGATTTAGGTATAGGGAATGCTTAACAAAAATGAAAGGACACTTAATGAACTATCCATTGTAGCAATAAAATTGGTAGGGTGCCATTTAAAAAAAAATAATTAAAAATTGCATTTTGCAAAACCTGACACACCCTGTATACTGTGAAGAAATTTTTAAAAAGTGATAATTACAAATATACTGTGGTATATAGTAAAATTTTCTGCATCTTGAAAATTAACATAAGTTGTGTATTAGTGCAGTGGCAATGTATCTAATCAGGGTCATTTTTTCTAAAAACAGTTGAATATCTCAAAAACTAAAAGAAATAGACAGATACAATTTGATATCAAATTAAAGCTCTTTTATGGGCATTTCAAAAATGTAATAATATATAGGGTATTCCATTAAAAAAAATATAAGTTTAAAATGCCCTGGAATTATGAAACACCCTGTATACTTCCAAATATTTTTAAAATGTGCACTTTAGGCACGTCTAATATGCCTCCAAATTTGGTTTACGTAGCTTTTATAATAACGGAGTTATCGATCGTTGCCACACTTAAAACTCAATCTGTATATATATACACATCCTACTATCATTTTTGCACCCGATACACCGGAATTTTCATTCAGACTTGCGTCCCTTGTAAACTTACTACCGTATATCGGACACAAGATAGAACTTTTCACTTTTTAGCATTATTGACATTGCGCTTCCTTGTCTAGATGTTTAAATGGAAGAAGAC
Source organism: Platerodrilus igneus (assembly GCA_036346225.1). NCBI lineage: Eukaryota > Metazoa > Arthropoda > Insecta > Coleoptera > Lycidae > Platerodrilus > Platerodrilus igneus. The sequence continues at coordinate 681,150 of JARFIW010001213.1, forward strand.
CCAAATTGGTAAGATTTGGAATATGTCAAAGTCAATAGGTTTTTGTACAAATTTTTATTTTAAATATTTAAGAAACACAAAATGGACTTAAAATTGATAGGAAAATGTACAGAAATCGTATAGTTTTAGTCTAGCGATTTTCTGCTGAGAGCGCCACAGAATATATTTTAATATACGGAATATTCTATTGTGTTATCATCTTTACAACCGCTAAATGGCAACACAGCGTGGCGTCAGTTAGTCTGCTTAGATGATAGTGCGACGAGCAGTTTCCTTGCGTCCATAGAGTTTGCTGCAAACTTTTATTCGCTAATATATATTAAGTGTTTGAGTATTTAAAATTTTTAGCTTAACGCTTAGGTTTTATGGACCTGTTTATATGATGTGATATCGCATTTATATAGTTGTATGAAGTTATTCACTGTTTCCCAGCAAAATTTTTGTAAAGTTTAGAAAATATAATTTATATATTGATAACAAATATTTCCAATTTTGCGAATTGTTTCTGAATACACCTGCATTTATAATTCTGTAAATAGTTCTACCTTACCCTACTACGCAAGGGGTAGCTACGACTCCCACACTAAATAAATTGTAGCTATTAAATGACGCAATAGAAAATATTCAGAATGTTTGCATACAAACAACCGCTAATTGTCTATAATAGAAACGCATAAGCAAAGGTGCTCAAAAGCTAATGTTGAGAGTAGCAGCAACCCTTATTCAACAAAAATTGTAGTTTGTAAACGGCTGAATAGAAAATTACTAAAATTTGCAAGTGCAATCCTCTAATCGCATACTACAAAATATTTGCAAGCAACGATACACAAAAGTCTATCTTTGAGGGCGGCAACACCCCTGTACTAAATAAATTTTTAGCTTCTAAACGACTCGCTAGAAAAATTAAAAAATTTAACATGCAATGCTTAATAGTCTATAACAAAAGCATCCACCAGCAATAATGTACCTAAGTCATTTTTGGAGGTGGCAGCAACCCCCAAGCTAATTTAAGTGTTCCCCCTAAAAAGCTGGATAAATTTTTTTTTTAAATTTGTATATGCAATCGTCTAATACTCTATTGCAAAAATAAACACCAGCAACGTTTTGGGGGTGGAATCAACCCCTATATTAAAAAAAAAGTAACTTGTGAACGGTGCTACGCAAAATTTTCAAAATCATCACATGCAATATTCTAATAATCTCCTCAAAATTATCATCAAACCCTGCTGTGTCAGTCAGTCCTGGAGGGTAGCAATAACCCTTATTCTGTAAAAAATTGTAGTCGTGAACGATGCGATACAAAATTTTTATAATATTCACACAATTCTTTAATAGTATATTGCACAAACATCCACTAGCAACAGTGCATTAAACCCACTCATGGGGATGGCAGCAACCCCAACACTTAAGGAATTTTAGGTGGTAAAAACTCGTTAGAAATTTTCAAAATTTTTACAAGCAATGCTTAATAATCTATAGCAAAAATATCCACTAGTAATGGTGTGCCAAGCCAGTCATGGAGGTGGCAGCAACCCCTAAACTAAATACAATGTACCTCGTAAAGTGTTGGACAAAAATTTAAAAATTTTAACATGCAATTTTTTAATACCCTATTAGAAAAATAAGCAACACCAACGGAGCGCGAAAACTAGTTTTGGGGGTAAAAGCAACCCCGATATTAGACAACAATATAGTTTGTAAGCGGCTCAATCAAAAATATTTAAAATTTTACATGCAACCTTCTTCAAAACTGTTTGCAAGCAACGCTATGTCAACGTCAATCTTGGGGGTAGTAGTAACCCCTATACTGAAAAACTTGATCTCATGAACGATACGATACAAAATTTTCAAAATATATTCACATTCAATCCTATAATAACATATTACACAAATATCCACCAGCAACACTTCACCAAATTGCGTTAGGGGGTGGAAGCAATCCCTACACTAAGAAGAAATTCTGTTTGTAAACAACTCGTTAGAAAATTTTCAAACTTTTCACATGCAATACTCTACTACTCTATGACAAAAAAAAACTCCAGCGACGAGGCGCGAAAGTCAGTTTGAGGGTGGAATCAACCCCTATATTTAAAAAAAATGTGGCTCGTAAGTGTTGCAATGTAGAGTTTTTTAATTTGCTACAAGCAATCTTCTAATAGTCTTCTTCAATACTATCCTAAAGCAACGCCGTGCCCAGATCAGTCTTTATGGTAGTAGTAAACCCTATACTGTAAAAAAAAAAATTGTAGCTCGTCAACGATGCGATATAAATTTTTATAATATTCACATCCATTTCGAATGGACCTGCACCTTGCCGAAGTTCTAAATTACTAGAACAGGTAAAATGGCTTGTGTGTTCTAATGAGCTAAAGAGCCAAACTACAGGTCCAACCAAAGTAGTAGGGTCGTTAGTGAGGAACCAGACTAAGACAGGTCCCCGAAAGAGGGCAGCGGCTCTTTTAGTACTTAGATTGGCAGAGACCATAGAGGTCGGTATGGCAGTCTAAGACACACTACCGCGATGTGCAAGACAACAGGAAACCACCACATTATCTTTCAAGTACACAGCGTACTTAAATTGTATCAAACATGATGGCATTCTCTGTGGTAAAAGATTCCTGAGTTAAAATAGTCCCTCATTCAGATCTCCGGGAGAGGACTACTTCGGAGGATGCTATCGGAAAGTTAAAAATAAGAGTCGGAAACATTCTGCGAGTCGGAGCGTGGAATGTTAGAAGTATGAAGCAAGTAGGTAAGCTAGAGAACCTAAAACTTGAAATGAATAGGTTATCACTAGACATAGTAGGGATCAGCGAGGTTCGGTGGCCAGAGGTGGGGGATTTTTGGAGTGGAGACTTCAGGGTAATTCATGCAGGAGCAGAGGAAGGAAATTTGGGTGTGGGGATAGGTTTGCGGACAAAAAATAGGATACTGTGTAGAAAATTACTTACAAAAGAACGAAAGAGTACTCATGGTTAGATTAGAATCTAAATCGGTAAACACAGTAATAATACAAGTATACATGCCCACCTCTAGCTACAGTGACGAAGAGGTAGAAGCCATCTACAAAGATATCGAAGACATATTAAGATACGTAAAAGGACATGAAAATTTAATAATTACGGGGGATTTTAATGCCGTGGTAGGTGAGGGTAGGGAAGGAGCGGTAGTAGGTTTATTTGGTTTAGGCACGAGAAACGACAGGGGAAATAGGCTGGTAGAATTTTGCGACAAGAAAAATTTATTCATCACAAACACATTATTTCAACATCATGCTAGAAGACGATATACGTGGAAGATGCCAGGAGATATAGGAAGATATCAAATAGATTACATTCTTGTTAGACAACGGTTTAGGAATCAAGTAAAAGACTGTAGAAGCTACCCAGAAGCAGATATAGATACTGATCACAACACGTAATTATGAAGGCCGCACTTAAATTTAAGAATATGAAAAAAGAAACGGAAAGAGGCACTTGGACTTAGAGAAACTAAAAGATAAATATATTCAAGAAAGATTCGAAAAAAAGTCAAGTGAATTGCTCAAAGCTATCGGGAAAATATCTGATACTAAGGAAGTAGAAACAGAATGGAATAACATTAAATCCAGCCTAGACATGGCGGCCAGAGATATTCTGGGGTATACAGAAAAAGAAAATAAGAAACCATGGATAACAAAGGATATCCTGAATTTAATAGAAGAAAGACGAAAATACAAAAATAAATCAGACGAAACAGGAAAACATAGATACAAAGCCATAAAATGGGAAATTATTCGAAAATGCAGGAAATCTAAAGAACAATGGATTGATGAAAAGTGCAAAGAGGTACAAACGAAGATGGAAATAGGAAAGACAGACAAAGCATACAAATTAATTAGAATGAATTTTAGGGATATAAAACCGTATAGCAAAAATATAAGGGACGCACAAGGAAACGTCATTATAGAAAACGTGGAGAAAGTGAGTAGATGGCAAGAATATATAGGGAATTTATATTCAGGAGAGGAACTAACTGCATTAGAACAGGAATCAGACATTGAAAATGATGACTTGGGATATCCTATACTTAGAGATGAGTTTGAATTACACTAAAGAGTCTGAAAAATGGTAAGGCGTCGGGTACAGATAAGGTGCAAGCAGAAACTCTAAAAGCCGCTGGACAAGCAGTAACAGAACGTCTCTTCCAACTTGTAAGCTATATGTATGAGGCAGGCGAGATACCCAAAGATTTCAAGCATAGCATCATAGTAACTATACCAAAATGAAAAGTGCGGATAGATGTGAAAATTTTCGAACAATAAGTTTGACAGCACACGTCAAAAATATTAACTAGAATTGTGCAAAGACGAATGGAAAAACGGGCGGAAGAAATACTAGGAGAAGACCAATTTGGGTTTAGGCGAAACAGGGGAACACGGGAGGCTACTTTAGCTCTGAGAGTGATAATGGAGAAAACAATAGAAAAAGGGGAAAGCATGTATATAGGGTTTGTAGATCTGGAAAAAGGATCGACAATGTAAATTGGAAAAAAATGTTCAAAATACTCAAAAAGATTGGAATGAGTTATAGGGATAGACGAATAGTACATAGCTTATACAAAGAGTAAACAGCAGTAATAGAATTAGAGCAGGAACGTAGAGAAGTAAACATTAGAAAAAAGGTGAGACAGGGATGTGCCCTATCCCCATTGATGTTTAACTTGTACATAGAGGAGGCAATGAATACTGTCAAATGCAGGAAAACATTTGGAATTACTATGCAGGGACAAAAAATTGATATGCTTAGACTTGCAAATGATATAGCGGTATTAGCGTCTAGCAAGGAAGAGTTAGAAGCTGCTCTTAATGAAATGGAAACGGTTCTAACAGAGAGATACGGTATGAAAATTAACAAAACTAAAACTAAAGTGCTAGTATGCAAAGGTGGGGAAAATAAATCAAAAACAAGAATACAAGTATGTAACACAAACTTACAAGAGGTTAAGGATTTCTGCTACCTAGGAAGCCAAATAACGCAAGATGGGAAAAGCACAAAAGATATAAAACAAAGATTAGCACAAGGTCGTGCTACATTTAACAAGAAACAGCAACTACTGTGCTCAAAGACCACAAACATAGAAACAAGGAAAATATTGCTTAAAACATATGTGTGGAGCACAGCACTGTACGGCTGTGAAGCCTGGACAGTAGGAGAAGCGGACAAGATAAAGGTAGAAGCCATTGAATTGTGGTGCTACAGACGTATGATGAAGGTATCATGTACAGACAAAGTTAAGAACAAAGAGGTACTAAAAATGGTATGGGAAGAAAGAAATATGTAGAAAACGGTAAAAAATAGAAGAGATAGGATGATAGGCCACATACTACGGAATGAGGGAATAGTGCGGGATATATTAGAAGCAGAGATAGAAAAAAAGAGAAGAAGAGGCAGACCTAGGTTAGACTACTGTACACAGATAGTAAAAGATGTAGGCTGTAGGGGTTTCAGGGGAGATGTGTAGGCTAGTCCAGAATAGAAATCAATGGAGGTACGCATCCAACCAATCCCAAGATGGATAAACTAATGACGAAAAAATAACTGTGCTTAAACATGATGATTATTATAAGTAACTACAAGAATTGGTTGGACAATATTCTTGAATAATGTTAAGTGTGTGAAAGGATTTACTGGAAAACCATTATTTCGGCAAATGTCTAAGTGTTGGGGGATCTTGGTAGCCACAGGTTGCTTAACCCCCTTCACTGGATCGCGGTGAAATAGGGCATAAAATTAGAAAACAATAGAAGGGGAACGAGCTGCATACACATGCTGTGTGAGAATTTCAGGGAACTATGTAGGCTAGCTCAGAATATAAATAAGTGCAGGTACGTTTCCAACCAGTTTTGAGACGTAAAACCTAATGACGAAAAAATAAGCGTAGATAATGCTGATGATTAGTATAAACAACTAGTTGTTGGTTGCGAAATATCTGCAACTAATGTTGACTGTGCGAAAAGATATATTGGAAAATATATTAAATCGGTAAATGGTTAAGTGTTGGGGGAACTTGGCAGCCACAGGCTGATTACCTCCCTTCACAACCACTGAAGGTCGGAGAAATAGGGTATATAACTGTAAAACAGTAGAAGGTGACCGAACTGCATCTAACAAGAAAGAACAGCGCCTATGAAGAAAGACAACAAACATAGAACAAGAAGAAAATTGTTGAAAGCATATGTCTGGAGCACAGCACAGTATGCCTATGAAATACGGGCAGTCTGAAACGCAGACAGAAAAACGGTAGCAGCCTTTTGAAATGCTGTGCTTCAGATGTATGAGGATGATAGCATGGACAGACAAAGATAATAAGAAATAGGTTACAGAAATACTAGGGGAACAAGGATATCTGGGGAAAAAGAGAAATAGAAGGCGGAATACGTTCTAAGGCATTTTTGGGGAATAGTATGGGATATATTACAAGCAGAGATAGGAAAAAAGAGGTAGATGTATACCTAGATCAGATAGTGATAGATGCATACTGCAAATTTCAGAGAAATCTGTAGGTTAGTTCAGAATAGGAAACAATGATGGTACGCGTCTAACCAGTTCCAGGACTGAAGATCTAATGATGATGAATATTCACATGCAATCTAATATTACATGGTGTCCCAAAAGTAATGGTCCAAATTGAAGGGTTTGATAGCTGAGATTACTACCTATTCAAATAACTATATATGTTGTTATCCAATTGTTGATGGTTTCAAAGTTATAACAACTTTTGCATTTTGTGTCAAAATCGTGCAGAACTTCGAATATTAATTTGCAATAAAAGAAATACTGACCTTTGGAAGGTAGTTCATTTTCTGTTGTATGAGTGAATGTTGCGTGTTTAATAAATGAGGAGTTCCTCAAACATTTACTTATTATCGCAAGAGAAAATCATAATTTTTCCATAATTTTGGTTCTATGAAAAATTGTGCGTGCTTTTCAAACTAAAAATTGCTCAGAAAAAGTATTACCATCGAAAAGTGCACACCTATCCAAAAAACTTCATTAATCTAATAACTAGTAGGTCTAAAATTAAATGCATAGAAAATTTTTGAGTAATTTGTAGGTACAATCCCAAGAACAGCACTTTTATTAAAGAATTCGTAAGTAATAGCCAACTTATAATTTTTGTAAAATATGAACTCAAAATAATCAAATGTATTTAAAATTCGTTTACAACAAATGTTCGAATGTTCTGCCACCAGTTCTTATACATAAACGACACCGTCTTAAAAAATTTCGTTTTAAAAACCTGAAGGCGCGACCGATTCTCTCAGCCTTCCAACGGCTTCGCGTATTTTTCTACGAAGGTCGTGCTCGTTTGTGGTATGTGTTTTATACACATTTTGTTTCATATAACTGTACAAGAAGTAATCCAGGGGGTTGAAGTCGGGCGAACGCAATGGCCAATAGATAGTGTCAATGATTGGAATATGAAAGACTAAGTGCTCCCTAACATTACGAGCATTGTGTGCTGGAGCGCCATCGTGTTGAAACCTTATATGTGATTTTTCAATGCTCCACCCGGAGGTACTACATTGGCCAGCAAGCGGTTTTTTTTTACCTGGAAAATTTGGAATTTTGCCAAACCCTTGCTGTTCCAAGCAAGGTAGGGATCTTTAACTAGTGGCAGGACATTCGAACATTTGTTGTAAACGAATTTTAAATACATTTGATTATTTTGAGTTCATATTTTACAAAAAATATAGTTACGATTTGTTTAATAAAAGTGCTGTTTTTGGGATTGTGCCTACAAATTACCCAAAAATTTTCTATGCATTTAATCTTAGACTTACCAGTTATTAGATTAATGAAGCTTTTTGGATAGGTATGCACTTTTCAATGGTAATACTTTTTTTGAGTAATTTTAGTTTGAAAAGCACACAAACTTTTTTATAGAACCAAAATTATAGAAAAATTATGAGTTTCTTTTGTGATAATAAGTAAATGTTTGAGGAAGTTCTTATTTATTAAACACGCAACATTCACACATACACAGAAAACAAACTACCTTCAAAATGTTAGTATTTCTTTTATTGCAAATTGATATTTGAAGTTCTGCACGATTTTGACACAAAACGCAAAAGTTGTTATAACTTTGAAACCATCAACAATTGTATAACAACATATAAAGTTATTTGAATAGGTTTTAATCTCAGCTATCAAACTTTTCAATTTAGACCATTACTTTTGGGGCACCCCATTACACAAATATCCACCAACCATAGTGCACCAAACAAAGTGGTGGAGGTGGCAGCAACCATTATGCTAAAAAAGATTTAGGTGGTAAACAACTCTTTAGAAAATTTCCAAAATTTTTTCATGAAATGCTTAATAATCTATAACAAAAATATCACCAGCAATGGTGTGCCAAAGCCAGTATTTGGGCTCGCAGCAATCCCTAAGCAAACTAAATTGTACCTCATAAAGGGCTGGATAAAGAATTTTAAAATTTTCACATGCAATCGTCTATAGTTTAATACAAAAATAAACACCACCAAGATCGCGCGAAAGTCAGTCTTCGGGGTGGTAGTAACCCCTATACTAAAAAACATTACAGCTTGTAAACTACTCAATAGAAAATAATTAGAATTTTCATATGTAATCGTCTAATAGTCTCCTACAAAAATATCTTGCAATTTTGACGTTAAACCCATATTTTACGTTTATTAGAATCCATTTCTATCCATATTTTACGAACCAAAACGAATATTTAAAGATTTTACGAACAGGAACAGCTGTATTGCCGACGGTTAAACATTTTAAATTGCGCAGTAATTCCAATTAAATAACTGTATAACCATCACACCAATAACACCAAATAGTGTATGAAAAAAGCAAAATTTTTTTAATAAAACTGTTCTGAGGGGTTAAATTTGACGCTTACAGTATATTTAGCAAGCGCCCACACAATAAATATTTTGTTTTAACGTACTATTTATATTAATAAGATAAAAAAGCACAAACTTTTCTAGAATTAATAGAATTAAAGTTATCTATTTAAAAAATAATATCATATTAAAATACATCTGAAATTTAAACCGCTTCATGACGATAACAAGGCTATGATAATGATTTAGCATGACATAATTACTCTTATTTCATACATACTGCTATTTATAGAACATAAGGATGCATACATTGTTTTAATTTAGCGGCGCATCGGATACACAAAGTACAGCAATATAATAAATAGTATTAAACGTATGCAGCATTTTTAGAATGATTCACGTTCGAATTCGCCTGCCCGTAAAAACCAAACGATTAAATGTAGAATGTCTCATTACTCATATCTCACTCTTTCCTAAGGTATTATTTCTAAGTTTTATCTTTGTTACTTGGAATAGTTACCGACAACGTTGTCGGAAGTTAAACTGATAGTAATCTTAATGTAAAATGAAAGAAGATATACGACGGACGCGACAATAAATGGCTTTGAAAGGGTTCTAGAATGATAGGGAAATATAAAATAGTGTATATCGATATATTTCACTATTTTAAAATTTTTTTGTGATTTTGGGCTTCTTCAAAAGTAAGTAACAATATATTCTATATAAGTAAATATCTATTTCCGCTATTTTTGGGGGATGCCAAAATGTATCAATTTTGTAAGGATGCAGAATTGCTAGTAGGATGTATATATATATATATATATATATATATATATATATATATACACATATATATATCAGAGCTAACACCCACACACACACAGTAGTTATATGGCCACACAACCGCTGTATATTATTCAGTAACCTTGTTGCCCCTTTTGTCTATAGACAAACTACTCGTGTATAGATTCACACGTTACTTATTTTGTTAAATCATTTTGCATTAAACTTAAAGATTTCAACTTCAGAGTATCACATATACTCTACTAATTAAAACAGTAAAACATAAGGATTGCAATTTAGTATATAATTAAAATTGGAAAAATAAGAATAATTGCAATTTAGTAACAACGAGCCAAACGACTCAAGACAGTTTGTATTATACAGTATAGTAGCATACAACTCAATGGACTAGGCCTACGGTACTGGATATAACAGCCACTTCCACTCGCACCATCCAGGGGTCGGCAGGCAAACTTCGTCGAAATAGGAATCCTGGGGTCCAGTACGTGAAGTTACATTCACAACAAAATAGAACGTATAACAAAGGAATCCAAACTATAACCCAAGTCTAAGACAGGGCATAAGACATCAGCAACAAACGGTACGACACCAGTACAAGGAAGCACAAGCATCCTGCAAATTGATAACACAATTAGATTAGAAACACGATTAGGCAGAACAGAAAGTACAAAACTACTTACCACCAGATGTGGAAATAAGGATAATCAGGTGTTCTTCACACTTTCCATAATTTAGTTACATAGTCTAGTTGACAGAAGGCAATCAAATCCGCTAAAACAATACTATTTCATATTAAACACAAAATGACATCAGTAAATATCAACCCAGAATGCTTGCAAAAATCCGCAATAAGAGCGTTTCAAACAACTGCAGCACTCCAAGTATAACCTTCTTAAACGGTGACGGCACCAATAATAATTATTATCCACATGAATTTGATGCATATTTAAACATTAATAACAAAGTTCACTCTATTAAACAACTTTCTACAGTATTAATGCAGAAAGTATTGGTTCTAACAATTCTAAGGTATCAATATAATCAAGGTTATAACCAACAAGTTCAATGAAACGAAAGTGATATAAGACTCTGAAGTATATTAAAGCAAAATAACTGCATGTGCAGCATAAAATTACAGAAATTAGAATGCGCCACGGGAAGACGTTACACTCCTCAACTTCACAGGAAGAAAACTTTCACTAAGTTTTCTGACATTCAGCTCAGGCTGAACAAGAACAAAAACCAAAATATATATTAGAACCAACTTTAATCATTTCCGGGAACGTATGCAGGTTTCAAGTCTTGGACATGCCAAGTACCCATAGGTTTACCATCTTCCATTACTAATTCATAAGTAGAACTACCCATTTTCTTTTTCATCTTGTATAGTCCGAGGAACAGAGGAGCAAGCTTAGCAGAGAAAAATTTGCTAGCATCACTAAGGACTTTATTCCGTCGCCAAACAAGTTGACCAGGCTCATAATTAACTTATTTTTGATGTAGGTTGTACGAGTAATGAAAACGATTATGAGCAAGGCTTAATTTCTCTTTGACTTTATCATACAATTTCTGGAAACCAGTTTTTCGGGTTTGCACAGTTGTATGCAATGCTACACCACTGTCCAACTGTTACCAATGGTGTATATTAATTTCTTTTTTTTAAAACGTCGGACGCCTTAAAATAAAATATAGACATAAAACGAGGACGAATAGAATAACCGAACAGCGGAAACTACTAGGAACGTTTGCCGTAACTAGACCAGTGGAGGAGAGAGTGGGTCTCCCAAAAACCAGCCCTATGGAGGATCTTAGATCGACTAATAATCAGCGCCACCCAATTGAAATAACCTGAATCTCAGCAAACCCAATTGGGACATTCTCCCGGCGAAATGAAACCCAATTATCCTACAAGGACATCATACCTTAATCACGCATATGTTCACTAGACATACCAAATAAATATCAAGTACAATATAACAATGTTGACTAAATTATTTATAATATGAAAAATCAATAAATACTTGTTATTGGATCGAAGCTAATGCGAATTATTGCTCTACGATTTTATGTATTTGAAATAATGGAATAATTAATATTATTAACGTACGGTATGTACTGGGGATATTGCTGCACCGATATGAGTTACAAATCTCTACTTTCTGTAAAATAAATACATTATAAGTATGCACCTATATATGCAAATAGGTATAAAGCTTCTGTTAATCTATTGTACGTTACTGATTATTATGCAATAAATAATCACTGTTGATAGTCAGTCATATCAATTCTACCCAATTTTAACTTTAATATAATGTACTAGAAAATATATACCAAATCTTTAAAAATTCATGCATTAACGTGTACTAAATTAGCAAATAATACGCGATAAATAAATTCCTAACATCAATCACGCATAACGATACCCTTCAACGAATCTTGCGCCAACCAAGAACTGCAATGATCGCGCTTTCACCGATTCTTAGCGTCGAAGCTTGAATACTGGAAGTGCTGGAACTCAGAATCGGAATACTTAATGTCCAGCTTAACAACTAAAAGCCTTACAATTTGAAATATTTATAACCAATATAACCACATGAATACGCATACCGTACAACGGGCAATGAACCAAGATAAACGTCTCAATCGGCTGATGATCAATAAGGACGAGAACATATGATACCTAAAATACCTGTACAATAAAATCAATGAATTCGAATATAATAATTACCTCTACCTTTGATAGATAAATCCTCTAAATAGTGATGGATTTGAACCGAACCGAACCGAACCTTGCCCTAGGTTTGGTTTGGTTTGAAAACTTTTTAATCCGATTCGGTTTGAGGTTCGGTTCGAGAAAATATATTCCGGTTCAGTTCGGTTCGGTTCGAAAAAAACGAACCGAACCTCGAACCGAACCGAACCGGTTTGATATTTTGATATTTTAAACAACTAGTGCGTTCAACTACAACAATTTAAATGTTTAATGTAGTTTTTATATTTGGTAGTTGCTACTTTCAAATAAACCCAACATTAATTTGCTTTAGATTTTAGTAGCATAAATCATATTAATACTATTTGTCCAGGTTTGATTTTTCAATACGTACTATCTTTAACAAAGCGTAATTACAATTTGGTTAATAGTAAAAGCCACCTCTAAACTTTAGAATGTGTGAATAATTGATGAGTTTGACTAATGTCATTTTACCGTGCAAGAACGATATCACACGATCTTTACGATTACTTTTATTTTAGTTTTAGTTAGTATAAAAAGAGTATCAAGACAATAAGGTGTTACTGATTTCTGATACAGTACAAACAAAAAGCTGTTTGTCAGTAATCTTTATAATTAAAAATTAAACGATATGGAATTTTATACACTTCGTACAATATAGGAATAAAGAAACTGTGCTTATATCACAATTCGAATTTAAATAAATTCTTCCAAAAATCGTCTTAAACACATAATATAAAAACATGGGAAATGTTCATACGTATTTGTAGAATTCTATATCTTAACTTATTATTTAAAATCATTGTATTCACTTTATTACTATTATATATATATATATTGCTTTGAAACCTACAAAATCCGTGAACTACGCTTTTCGAATCGAGCCTCACGAATTGCGCCATGTATGCTGTGATTCCCTGTATTAGCTTCGAGCCTCACGAATTGGGCGTCATGTATGCTGTGAAACCTCTTAAATTACCTGGTCCGTTGACTTTCTTCCGTTAATCGCCTCGGCTGCTCCTCTAGATAACTTTCATCCTCATTCATAAAAAAAAACAAACACATTCCTACCACAAACATCAACGTTAACTCTATTTACATCAATATTCACAATACATTAAAATTTCAAAATTAAAATTCAGCATAAATTTTAATATCAAAAAATTTCAAGATTTAATTTTGTTATCATTTTAAAGTGCATCCAGAATTAAAGTCCTTGTAGGATGCCTACTAATTACTATAACAATATATGCAGACCGGAGTCTGAGTACAAAGGGAGCATCTACCACCCCTTTACGTTAATTAACCAGGTTCGTCTAATTGAGCTCAAAGACATACCCATATTTTTCATCATAATCCAGAACATCAGTACTAAATACCCCTTTCTACTTAAACAAGCAAATTTCACCTTAAAATTAAAATATTATTGTTAGTACAATTTCTCTACTGTCCATTTTAAATAAACAAATTATAAAGTTATTCAACACACACCAAAATATCAAAGTTCGAACAAAATAGTATAATTTACCTGAAGGTTACTGCACTCGTAGCTTCAATGTACATTGTCCCTTTGTTAATTACACCATTCCAACTGGGTTATATTTACGGCTTCTGATTCTCAACGCTTTAAAATTTTCTCCATCACCATTTATTTAAAGTTGTTTCAGGGCTTTTCCGGAACTAATCTGTGTATATCTGAACCTTGTTTTGTGGATCCAGACACGTTTATGCACCATTTAAGTATTAATACCCCGAAAATAACAAAGAACTTCATACTTCTTTCACCAATATACGCCAAAGCTGCCTACTTTTGTGTATTTATTTGTCGTTGTAAATTTTTACCAATTGGTACAGTGATACTAAACTTTATTACCTTGTATCTTCTTTTCTAAGTGCACTAACGTACATTCATTGTAGCACGTAAAGAACAAGCTGTTTTAAATCACATAATATTCGAGCAAACTGTTTAAATTATTTAATATTAAAACCGGAAAACTAAAAAGCACTGTTTAACGCGTTCAATCAAGTCGAAGATCTAAGAGAGCTTGTTCATATTCCCCTGGGTATATATAGAGGTTAGCCTGTCTGTCGGTCGAGTCTCCAAAACGGACAATTCTAAAGAATTTCGCCTGCTCTGTTCCCATTCCGCAGCCCGGCATGCGATTTTTACGAATTTTGCACTCGCATCAGTTAAATCTCAGAAAATTTCCACACGGCACGCAACGTCTGAGAATACCTAATTAAATTTTATACAGAAATCGTTATTTTTACCTCTCAAGTTTGCCTTTTACTTTCAACCAATCGCAACCCTATGACGTTGCTCTACTCACGCCTTTTACTATATGTGCCTCGGTCTTGCGCATATTATCTGTCTCTATCTACCCTGTTCTTATTAGTGCAAATTGATATTCTTTATTATCGATTATTTCAGTCCATGTGGACTGTTATCTGGGTTAAATAACCCCGTATCGCGCCTTTCGCATTTCTCGTTACTATTAAGCTACGGTTTCTCCAAGATTCTTTGTAACCATTAATTATCTGCCAAATTTACGCAGAATGAGCTTTTTAAAAATACGCAGGTGTTTAAACATACTATTAATTCTCAGAGCTTTGTTTCATGGTATTTTATTGGGTTTTTACAAGTTTTTATAGATATTATCTCTTACTAACGGTTCAATTAACTCCAATTAAAATAATACCCTTTAGTTTTTAGTGAATCCTAATTAAATATTCAATTATTATCAGTACATTTTTGTTTAATACCGGTTACTTAAAATAGAGTTAACTAATATAAATTTTGCACGTAATTTGTCTTTGTTTCTTTACTAGGAATACTTAAATTTCACGTAAAGTTTTCTAATACTGCTTCCTTTTCTATAAAGCGTCTTATAAATAATTTAAATCTCTTATTTTTAATAAAACGAATGAATTTTTATGCTTCACGGTTTTTATTTAATAACGCGTACCTTTTCCCAAAGCTTCTACACGGTGATTAAAATTATTTGATGTGATTATTTAATTTTCTACCCTGGTCTAAATATGAGTATTTTCCCCCTATTTGAATACAAATAATCCCACTTATTTGAATGCAAATATAAAACATTTAGACTGCCAAAAAACATTTACAAAAAAATTGCCTATCTCTCTCTACCCTTATCTATCCAACTTACCTACCTTATCTCCAATCCAAAAAAAATATTTACACCTATCCTATATCCCTATCCTATTCCTAACTCTCACCTAATTTTATAGACTGAAATTATCCCTAACTTCATCCTACTTATCCATCTAATCCTATATACATCCTATACACCTATCCTATTTCTAACTTTTAACTAATCTTCCCTATACTTTACTTCCCCCTACCTAATCCTATATACCTATCCTATTCCTAACTCTCACCTAATCTTATATGAAATATCTATACTTAACCTATCTTCTTTTCTTCCTACATTTACTCTTTATTCTCATCCTAAACCTATTTCTAATTATCTCCCATATTTATCCTATACCTAGCTTTATTTTCTATACACACCTACTTCTACTCTTCTATATACACCTATTCTATCCCTATCCTATTTCTATTCCTATATCTATACTACAATTCACCTATCTCTATCCTTTGTTCATCAAGTTATTTAAATCTAACTCTCTTCTTGACCCTCCAAGTCTTTCTTCTTACTATCCTAATACTCTTCATCCCTATTTCTCCCCCTTCTATATCTATACTTATCATCCCTATTATCTCACATACAATAAACTTATCATCCCTATTATCCTGACTCTTAAATATTACTTCTTCTTCAATCCCTACACTTGTCTGTTTCTCATTTATTATTGTTTCCCTTTCTGCCGACAAACCAAACGATACTACTTTACAATTATTGATTTTTCCCTCTATGGAAAATCCTATGTACCTTCTAGAATTCTTATGTAATGGAATCCGCCAGAATGAATTCCTTAAATCTACTTTATTAAAAACAAACTTGCCACTTAACCTCATCAAAAATAATTCTGCCTTCCCCTGCTCCCGATCTGCTGCTGTTGCTTCTATCCCCACTAATTCTGCATGTTTTTGTACTAAAGCTTGAACCTCTACTATCCTATCCTCTGGACATCTTATTATGTTGATCTGTTTACCTCCATCATCCTCTACCTCTACTACATTAATACTAAACCCCGTGTCATCCTCTGTGACTTCATAACTGCCCTTCCATGGCACTACCCTATCCTTAATCCTTATTACCTTCCTTTCCATATCTATCAAAACCCCTAACTTCATCATACAGTCAACACCTAAAATGCTCTGAAACTTCAGTCCAGGTACAATTACAAACTCCTGTTCACAGCTTAAACCTCCTATATCTATCCTAAGCACCACAACACTATTTACTACAGCAAACTTCTTTTATTTGGAGCTACTAAATGGCTACGCTTTATAGGCATAATTCTATCACAAACCTTATCCCTAATTTTGCTGACGAATTCCTCCGATATTAAACTCGCCTCTGCCCCTGTATCAAGTAATACTTCTACATTATTCTCAAAATTTCTATATTAATAATTGGCAAACATAATTTTCTACAGTTTCTGGCTCTACTTCCTCCTCAATTTTGAAAAATTCACGTGGATGTTCATATACATTTACACTGAAATCTAGTGGTCTGTCGCGTTCTAAAAATCCTGTCCAGGTCTGTTTTCCCTACTTGGTCCTGGTCTAGCCGTCACCTCAGCGTATGTCCTAGGCGTTTCCACTCGTTCCGTGTCTGTATTAGCAGTCCCGCTCATGTCTGGTGAACTATTCATTCTCGTAGGTCCCGGTCTCGGTGCAGGTCCCTTCCTAAACTATTACTCCTAACATATGGTCGTCTCTGTTCCCAATTCTGTCGCTGGTATCCGTAACTATTCCCCCGTCTAGCGTAGTTGTCCCGTCTATTGTCAAACCTAACTGTGTTGATCTGTCTTTCCCTGTTATCCCGAGGTCGTCCACTACTTACGTCGTCGTACCTCTGCAAGTATTCTAGAAACATTTCTCTGTCCACTATGTTCTGTAGTGCTACGTGTTGTCTTATGTCTACCTCGAAGTGTCGTGATAAATACTTAATAATTTGTCGGTCCGTCAGTGGTGGGTTCAGTTGCTTTGCTATGCTATACTTGCGTATAGCATATTGCTCCCTACTTCCTGAAAATTCTCCTTAAATTTCCCTGTGATTAAGTCGTCTCGTACCTGGTCTTGTCTGTGGTCACTCCAGTAGTGCTTTAAAAATCTGTCCTCAAAGTCCGTGTAAGTGTCTATGTCCTGTCCTACTAAATTGTACCATGCTTCCGCGTTGTCCTTTAATAAAGCCTTTATCGTATTCAGTTTAGTCTGTTCGTCAAATAAATTTCCCACTAGATTTCTTACACTATTAATAAAAATTTGTGGATTTACCCTGTTATCGCCATAAAACTTCATGTGTTGGTCCAATGATACTCCACCTGTAGAAAATCTGGGACCTTCCCCCGTTAAATTTGACATGTTGTATTTGATACTACTAACTTCGCGTTCTACCCTGCCTAACTGATCCCTACATGAGTCTGTCACTTCAGTCATTTTTATATTAATCTCTTCTTCACAAAAAATGCGTACTTCGGACCTTAAATGTCCCATTTCCTGTCGAAGACCTGTAATATCACGCTCATTTTGTTCCACCCTATTTTCTACTTCCCCCAGTTTCACGGTAAGACTATCTTTAAATTCTGTAAATTCTTTAGTATTTTGTTCAATTTTCCCGCTTATCTGTTCTAATTTTCTATTAGACTCCTCCATCGCTCTATTCGATTCTTCCCTAGCTAATCGCATTTCCTCTAACATTCTCATCATTAACTCATTTCCTGTTTCTCCTGATTCCGTCCTCGACTGATCTCTACTGCCTCCAGCTTCTTCCATTTTCGAATTTTTCTCACACAATGCACTATCATCACTTCCAATTTCCACTCCTTGACTCCTTAACCACTCTTTTCTCTGCATACGTTCTACTCACTCTCACACACTCTAAAATACTCTTAAATTTATACACACACAGAAACTCTCTCTCTCAGAACGCCAGTTTCCTGGAATAAAATCACAAAAATTTTATTTGGAACTCGAGCCCCACGTTGGGCGCCAAGAATGCTGTGAAACCTACAAAATCCGTGAACTACGCTTTTCGAATCGAGCCTCACGAATTGCGCCATGTATGCTGTGATTCCCTGTATTAGCTTCGAGCCTCACGAATTGGGCGTCATGTATGCTGTGAAACCTCTTAAATTACCTGGTCCGTTGACTTTCTTCCGTTAATCGCCTCGGCTGCTCCTCTAGATAACTTTCATCCTCATTCATAAAAAAAAACAAACACATTCCTACCACAAACATCAACGTTAACTCTATTTACATCAATATTCACAATACATTAAAATTTCAAAATTAAAATTCAGCATAAATTTTAATATCAAAAAATTTCAAGATTTAATTTTGTTATCATTTTAAAGTGCATCCAGAATTAAAGTCTTTGTAGGATGCCTACTAATTACTATAACAATATATGCAGACCGGAGTCTGAGTACAAAGGGAGCATCTACCACCCCTTTACGTTAATTAACCAGGTTCGTCTAATTGAGCTCAAAGACATACCCATATTTTTCATCATAATCCAGAACATCAGTACTAAATACCCCTTTCTACTTAAACAAGCAAATTTCACCTTAAAATTAAAATATTATTGTTAGTACAATTTCTCTACTGTCCATTTTAAATAAACAAATTATAAAGTTATTCAACACACACCAAAATATCAAAGTTCGAACAAAATAGTATAATTTACCGGAAGGTTACTGCACTCGTAGCTTCAATGTACATTGTCCCTTTGTTAATTACACCATTCCAACTGGGTTATATTTACGGCTTCTGATTCTCAACGCTTTAAAAATTTTCTCCATCACCATTTATTTAAAGTTGTTTCAGGGCTTTTCCGGAACTAATCTGTGTATATCTGAACCTTGTTTTGTGGATCCAGACACGTTTATGCACCATTTAAGTATTAATACCCCCGAAAAATAACAAAGAACTTCATACTTCTTTCACCAATATACGCCAAAGCTGCCTACTTTTGTGTATTTATTTGTCGTTGTAAATTTTTACCAATTGGTACAGTGATACTAAACTTTATTACCTTGTATCTTCTTTTCTAAGTGCACTAACGTACATTCATTGTAGCACGTAAAGAACAAGCTGTTTTAAATCACATAATATTCGAGCAAACTGTTTAAATTATTTAATATTAAAACCGGAAAACTAAAAAGCACTGTTTAACGCGTTCAATCAAGTCGAAGATCTAAGAGAGCTTGTTCATATTCCCTGGGTATATATAGAGGTTAGCCTGTCTGTCGGTCGAGTCTCCAAAACGGACAATTCTAAAGAATTTCGCCTGCTCTGTTCCCATTCCGCAGCCCGGCATGCGATTTTACGAATTTTGCACTCGCATCAGTTAAATCTCAGAAAATTTCCACACGGCACGCAACGTCTGAGAATACCTAATTAAATTTTATACAGAAATCGTTATTTTTACCTCTCAAGTTTGCCTTTACTTTCAACCAATCGCAACCCTATGACGTTGCTCTACTCACGCCTTTTACTATATGTGCCTCGATCTTGCGCATATTATCTGTCTCTATCTACCCTGTTCTTATTAGTGCAAATTGATATTCTTTATTATCGATTATTTCAGTCCATGTGGACTGTTATCTGGGTTAAATAACCCCGTATCGCGCCTTTCGCATTTCTCGTTACTATTAAGCTACGGTTTCTCCAAGATTCTTTGTAACCATTAATTATCTGCCAAATTTACGCAGAATGAGCTTTTAAAAATACGCAGGTGTTTAAACATACTATTAATTCTCAGAGCTTTGTTTCATGGTATTTTATTGGGTTTTTACAAGTTTTTATAGATATTATCTCTTACTAACGGTTCAATTAACTCCAATTAAAATAATACCTTTTAGTTTTTAGTGAATCCTAATTAAATATTCAATTATTATCAGTACATTTTTGTTTAATACCGGTTACTTAAAATAGAGTTAATTAATATAAATTTTGCACGTAATTTGTCTTTGTTTCTTTACTAGGAATACTTAAATTTCACGTAAAGTTTTCTAATACTGCTTCCTTTTCTATAAAGCGTCTTATAAATAATTTAAATCTCTTATTTTTAATAAAACGAATGAATTTTTATGCTTCACGGTTTTTATTTAATAACGCGTACCTTTTCCCAAAGCTTCTACACGGTGATTAAAATTATTTGATGTGATTATTTAATTTTCTACCCTGGTCTAAATATGAGTAATATATATATATATATATATATATATATATATATATATTGTAGTGGATTTAAAGGGTTAAAATTTGGGGTAAACAATGCAATTTCAAAACACCCTGTATAGAGAAAGGAACCATTTATTTACTCACAAAATTTATTTCATTTATTTAATTTGAATTAACAAGGATTAACGTATTGTTATAATTAGGGATTAAAAAGTAATAAGTTCTTAAAGAGAATCAGTTTTATAAGCCAATAGAACGCATAATTAATTTAATTGAATTTAATTTAACAGGCAATAACATCAGAAACGCATCAAAGCATGTAAAATCAATAATCCCAAGGCGAAAAGCTTTCGTAACGAACAAACAGACATCTGTTGTATAAAATACCGTGAAAAGAAGCCCCGAGAATTGTTATTTTAAACGATCATTAATTAGGCACACTTGCATGTTGGAAAGGTCATCTTCTGCTTATATGTGAACATAACAAGGCGAGTTTCATAGAATATTGTTCAACCGCCGTTTGCTTTGCATAAAAGCTAACAAAAGTTTCTTGAAGAGCGAAAGGGATGCAAAATTAATAATATGCTACAGATAAAGAGGAGTATAAGAACATTCGATTTTATAAAGCAATGCAACTCAGTCTACGTGGAGTCCATAGGACGCGGTCAGCTATATCGATTTTCTACCACTCAAGTATAGTTAGAACGCGACATCCAATATGCATAAGACGGAGATACAATATTACAGGCGGAGTTTTATGTCGTCATAGGACTAGGTCATTGGTTGAAATACTTAGTTTTACAACAGAGGAACACGCAACAGGTGGATGTGATAGTTTGTATGATATAGCGTGTTGACAAGGGAATATTTCTGGAGGTTGAAGACGGTTACACAAAATTTGCGGAAATATTATTTTCAATTGAGTATTTTGCGTAAACTAGAGTGGCCAAGAGGGGCCCGTTGTAATGGTATAAATACGGGAAGAAAATTAATAGAGCTGTCTTTAATTTACATCGCTTAACAACGTATAATAATCAACCAACGAGGCTTGTGAGTATGAAAAATTTGTAAAAATTCAGTAAAATAGTAGTAGATTATTTGTGGCCTTTAAAATTAGTAGCGCCTATAGTGGCGAGTAATTTAAATCTAACTGAGGCCGCGAATACTTTAACAAGCTCGTAAATTAATAATACAGTAGTAAACAAGTGTAATATAAATGGATTTGGATGTTGGAAATTGATAGTGAATGGGCAGCACAAGCTCAACTTAGATTGTGTTTTCACCTATGAATAGCTGGTGGAGCCACGCGCATAATCAACCGAAGCCGAGGGGTTCAGGAAGATAACGCACCATCTACGGAGAGGGACTCTGGACGCATTTTCCAGGTAACTCATTTAAATTTGCTGTCTTTTTTTATAAACTGTTGAAATTATTTGTGATGTGTGAGTGAACTTCAATGGCTATTTTTGGTTACTTAACGTATTGAAAAAGATACGTATAACTGACTATTATTATGGTATTTGGAATATAAAACAAAAGGTGTACTTAAAGCTTTTTAAATTTCTTGATGAATTTAAATTTAATTGTTAAGAGTACATGAGTTTTTTTAAAGTTTGTAGTAATAGTATCCCAAGTGGAAAGCTTACATTAATAAACTGGGTTATCATGAGCTCACCATACTCCAGTGTGCAGTAATAAATAAAGATAAGGTATTATTTGGTACCCATTTACTCCAGTTGCATTAAATGTGTTTGAAATTACAATTTTAAAAACAAGGAATTTACAAAGATAGTATTTTTTTGAGGTGTAACTAGAGCACCGAACTGTACATAACTATGAATTATTGTTTGCAAATAGCGGTAAATAAATATTGTATGATTGTTGTATTTTTTATGATTTTATTGAATGGTGTGTAAATGATTAAGAGAATGATAGTTAATTTAGGTATACGAGAAGAGGCACAGCCGAGCTAGCCAGGGAAGCTGCTGAAGGAGATTAATTTGATGAAGCAGAATCCGGGTCAGAAAATTTTTGTAAAAATTTTATATTTTTGAAATTATGGCGCCCAACGTGGCCTCAAATGATTTTTAGCGAGGTCCAGAGATGATTAAAGTGCCACGGCAATATATATATATATATATATATATATATATATATAATTGTGTAATTAAGGGGTCATTGGGATATATAAGGGCACAAGTGAACTCATAGGTTGAGAGCTTTTGAATAAAAGAAAACAAATTTATTTAATTAGGGAGTTGGAATTTTTTTAACTTAAGAAATGTATAATAATGTAGGATCAATGTAATTTAGCCAAGGATAATGTAACATAATATTTGTATAAACAGGGCAGAACAAATAATAAGTGGGATTTGAAGCAAAATTGGACAACTAAAAATGGAAGTTAGAATTTTTTGTGAGGAGGAGATCAATGGAAAAATAAATGAGGTGGGTGAGTCATGTAGAGACCAGATATGCAGAGTTGTGAGATAGGTGACAGGGATTAAACAAAATATAAGTGCTTTAGTGGGTGAAAGTCCAAGGTTGTTTGCGAGTAATATTTCAGTAGAACAACAAATGAAATTTTATGGAGACAATAGGGTGAACCTACAGATTTTCATAAATAATATCCGGACGTTAGTGTGTAATTTATATCACGAACAAGCTAAATTAAATGTAGTAAAGGCTTTGTTAAAAGATAACGCAGAAGCCTGGTATAATTTGATAGGGTCAGATATTGAATCATATTTAGATTTTGAGAAAAAATTACTCAAGTATTATTGGAGCGATTATAGGCAGGATCAGGTTAGGGATGATCTAATTGCAGGGAGATACAAGGGAGAATTTGGAGGATTCCGGGAACAATATGCGATTAGAAAATATAGCATCGTTAAGCAATTAAATCCACCTTTGACGGATCGTCAAATCATCAAATATTTGTCGAGACATTTTGAGAGTGGAGCAGATGAATGAAACATTAACTGAAGTTAGGGAGACGTTAACTGAGAACATAGAGAGGAATCAAACTGGAAGTTTGAGGAGGTTAGGGAAATGGGTGAAGAATCAAAAAGAAGAGTGGATCATATGAATGAAATATTAACTGGAGTTAGGAAGACGTTCAGTAAGAAGATAGAGAGGTCAACCAGAGAATTCTCTGATTTCAAAAATAGTATAACAGTAATTACGCCGCCCAATGTGGTGCAAGATTCGCGGTAAACACAATAATTATAGCACCCAATTAGTGGGGCAAGATTAATCAGGTATAACCTAACAGTAATTATGGCGACCCGAACGTGAGGGGCTCTATTCCAGATAAAAAGAAAACATTTTTTTATTTCAGGAAACTGGCGACTTGAGAGGAAAGGGTGGATTGTTGTAAATAATTTTAGTAATTGTTTTAGATTTAATTTTGGGGTGTGTGTTGAACGGATGTTGAGAAAGGAGCGGCTTGGGAGTGAAGGAGTAGAAATTGAAAGTGACGATAATGCGTTGTTTGAAAAATCAAGAAAAATGGAGGAAGCAAGAGGTAGTAAGGACCAATCAAGGACAGAATCGGGAGAGCAAGGAAATGAGCTGATAATGAGATTGTTGGAGGAAATTAGGTAAGAGGAATTATTAGCAGCAGCGAGGCAAACATTCGAACAAAAACACCACAGAATTATGTCAGAATTTATGCAGCCCAACAGTGGGACAAGATTCGAGGTAACCACACAATAATTATGGCACCCAATTAGTCAGGCACGATTAATCAGGTATAACCTCACAGTAATATATATATATATATATATATATATATATATATATATATATATATTGGTAAACGCATGGTTCCGGCAAAACCAGGATACAGGTTTAAGTCCTGTCCAAGACCTTATATTTTCCATCTTTCAATTACTAGCTCGATTTGAAATGATCATTTGGGCTTTGCATAAAAGTCTAAGTTATTATTTCATCTTATTCACTATAATACGATAGTATTTATCAACTTACCTTGTGTAATTAACTACCTAAAATATTTATATATATATATATATATATATATATATATATATTGCTGTGGAACTCGGATAAAATCCACACCAACAAAAATATATTCGAAAATTTTATTAAATTTTCAAATTCGAAAATAGAAAAATTTCCAAAAATTTAAATAAGTCAAAAAAAAATATTTCTTACTCGTTTTTCTCTCTTCCTCGGTTGAATGGCTTTCTTCAACTGCTTCCGGCTAGCTCATTTGGACCTCTTTTTGGATATCTATATTCACTCTCATATTCTATCATTCACGCACACTCCCAATAAAACCACAAAATACAACAAACATACAATCTTTTATTTATTCGTATTTACAAATGCAATTCAATATTGTCCATATTTTATTGTTCACATTACGCTTCAGTAAATCTTGTTTTGTAATGTCCTGTATTTAATTTTAAAATCATCTAACACATAAAATGTACTCGGAGTAAATGGACCTTGAATAATACCTTTTCTAAAATTCCTTTTTTATAATTTATTTATTTATTTTAATAATCTAACTAAACTGTGGGGTATCGTGAGCTCATAATAACCCAACTAATTCTGCATAATGTATGCCCTTCTACTTTGCATATTCTTAAAATAAAAAAAAACAAAGTCATGTACTCTTCACAGAAATTTCCACGTTCTGATGGAACGTTTAAAAACTTTCTAGACACCTTCAATTTCTAGTTGAATACCGTAATAAAGTTATTTACACATGTTCTGTTCAATACGCAAATAATTCACACTACCTTGAATAACACTCTCATACGCCACCCCAATATTTACAGTTTATAGGAATCAAAATTTTAAATCGTTACCTGGAAATTTCTAGAAGATCTCCGCTCTGTAGACGATGCCATGTATTTTTTTACCTGGTTTGCAAGTCGTTTCTCGCTATTACTAGACGAACTCCATATAAGTTGATCCGCCAACGCCGCCTTCTCGGTGTAACCAAATTCCAAATTTCATTTCAATTATACTTCTTTCACAGTAATCTACGTTACTTAATGTCCCGACACGAGTTGATAAAAAATTATAGGTGATAACTCAATTAAAATAAGTAATCTCGGCACACTAACCGCGTATTAATTTAGAGGCTACCACTAAGCAATACAATTTAAATGATTTAATAATACTTTCAACTCGTGTTAACTTTCATACGTGCTTTTGGGACAATCGAAATAATAAGGGCACGAAGTTAAAAGAGAAGAGAGCGAGTGCTAGCTCTCTAGAGTATTTATATCCTTCCAATGTCACCTCTCCTGGCCACATTTATCCAAAATCCCCTGCTCACAACAACACATTCCCACAATTTTGCACTCAACCCCATTTTCAAATCCGCGAATTTCAGTACCTCGTTATAATATTTTTAGAAAATTACGCTACACTATCCTCGTGTTTATATCAAGTCAAACTAAACATATCGACCAATCGTAGACCTAATGACGTTTCTCAAATCCTTCCTATACTACTGTGGTCTCATGCTTATAAGTTTTCTACGTCTCTTTCTAACCTTGCTTGAGTGGTAGAAAATCGATATCCTTGTTTGTGCGCTTTCTACCACACGTGGACTTTCTAAGCGATTTAACGAACCCCTCATTAGCATTTCTCGCGAATATAAGCGACGGTTTATCCGACATTCTCTGTAACCGTTTGCTATCTACAAAATTTAAGTAGAACTTGACATTTAGAAAATACGCAGGTGTTCAATCGTAACATTTTAAATAACTCTTCTACGAGTTGGATTTTCCACGTATTTTAACCCTACTGATATATTTGTACGTTAGCAACGCGTCTCACCTTGGTATTATTGGGTTTTTTAAACGCTTTTATGCATATTATACATCAATAATCGTTCAATTAAATTCAAATTAATTAATAAATTAATGGCATTGGCTTCTACCATTTAATTTCTATGCAAACCTACTTAAATTTCATTAATTATTTATAAAATTTCGTTAATACCTACTACTTAAAAATGAATTAACTAATATAACTTTCGCACGTAATTTCTGGTTGTTCTTTTATACAGGGTGTTTTGAAATTGTTTCTTTTATATTTATTTTTAATCTTTTAAAACCACTATAATATATATATATATATATATATATATATATACAAAGTAAAAAAAAATAATGTCAAGTGACTCAAATTCAACCACGAGACCATGCTGTCGACGCGTTTCGTTTTAATCGGGGCTTATCAGGACAGGAGTAGCAAAGTTGTAATATTTAATACAGACACCTTATGAGAAGTTCAGCATCACCTAGCTCACAATTTGTGTCTTCGTGTCGTTTCACCTGACATCGCAGGATTTTTGCAACAGTCGGCACGGAGGAGATCCGGCTCAACTGCCTTTTTCCATAGCCAAAAGTTATAATTTAAAAAATTAAAAATTATAAAGTTAAGGAATATTTCTGACAGTTACGTAGGCTAGATACAATGTAAATTTGTATTTACAATTGAACTAATAATGAGCCGTCCTAGATATCAGAATTGGAGATAATAAAACGGTTTAAACAAAAAGGTTAATTGTGTAATTTAAATGCATGTTCGTTTACAACTATTTTGTACAGAAAAGAAAAGCATTTGTGGAATTTTTATAATTTCTGTACTTACCTTAGTTTGCCGCAATTCAGGTAGCATTCTTTGAGTTATATCTCTACTAGTTCCAGGGTGACTAAAGGTTTGGAATGTGTCTCTATAAGTACCACTAAATTCTTGGTTGTTTTTTTGTGTAAGGTGTCGCTTTAACGTTGTGGTAGTGCCACTTTCTCTTTGAAGCTCTACGTGAACTTTTCTATTTTTACATAGGAGACAAACAGCAACTTTAGAGTTAGATTGTTGTGTAAACTTGAATTCATAATATTCCTGAAATTTGTTTTTGCCTTTTTGAATTATAACAGTTTCTGCTGCAGATACACTTTTTTTAACATTTCTAATTTTTCTACATTTTTTGTATCAGGTGTATAATCTGGGTCCATTACACTATCGTCAGTGTCATAGTCTGCCATTGTTTAAATTTTAACTTTAAATCTAAATAGCCGTTTCGTTCAAAATTCAAGTTCAGGCAATAACTAATAAAGAAACTAATATCGACTAATAGGGCTTACGATTGGTCGGTCAAAACGGACAAATACAACAGCAATAAAAATAAAATTGAAACCAGTGCATAGCCATTAGAAATATCAACCCATATTCTAGGGAAAAGTGTTGTAAATCTATTTAACTATTATTTCTTTTAAAAGACAATATCAGATGGTTCTTGGAAAGAATCGTAAATCTACCTCAAACAGTGTTTACGTTTATCACAATAAAATATAACAGTATATATGGCACGAGCATTATGTCTGCTTATTATTTGCATTATACTGTGTTATTTTATGTCGGCATTGATTGAAAAGTTTATGCCCCCACGAGTCATAAACGTCAACCCTTGGTTGTGAAAGTTCGGGGTCATCTTTCTGGAGTATCGGCTACTTCTAAAGACGTTGGTGGTAATGGCCACACTACATAAACAGTAAATAGTATGGTAGCATGCATTTTGTAACAACATTTGTTGAGCGATTATGTACAAAAGAAAAGGAGATTAGTTTTTGCTACAAGGTCACATTTTGCAATATTAATAGAGAGTTGGTTTTCATACAAAAGTATAAAATTCAAAATGAAGGGTTAGTAATATATACTTAATTAAGAATTAAATTGTTTTGTTTATTCTGAAAACTTCTGTAGTCTCTAGACCATGACCTCGGTTTGTATATGTTTAAGATGGTTTTGCAAAACGACTTCTATTCATTAAATAAAATAAGCTTGTTTTTAAAACCAAATTTTCAAAATCATTTCGAGTTTCTTTAATATCTAATACTATAGTTATAAACAAACAACAATTTGAAATAAGGAGCATTAAACAAATCGAACTAATCTAAAAATTTTTGATCTACAAACATGCCTCGATGACAAAATTTATTAGATATGTAACACTAATACCTATTATATTGTTTATCTATTGGCTTAAAGCTCGATGACCATGTATGTTAGAAAATCGTTCTATTTCTTATATGCTTGCGACTAGAGATCTTTAAACTTTTTAAACTAAATTTTTATTTAAAAAATCGAACCTTTCGAACCGAACCGGACCGAACCTTGAGCTAGGTTCGGTTCGGTTTGAAAAATTTGCCGGTCCGGTTCGAGGTTCGGTTCGAAAATAAAATGTCCGGTTCGGTTCGGTTTGAAAAATCGATCCGAACCTCGAACCTGTTCGGTTCGTGTCGATCACTACCTCTAAATGAGTTATTGAGCAACCATAATCAAGAATACGTATTCAACACCAAAAATCCCTGAGGTCACAAATCCCAACAATGGCATGCGGCCCAACCACAGCGTAACAACCAGGATCGAAGTGCTCAGAATATCCGAAAATAAATGTTAAACTTGAACTGATAATGCGCTCAAGATAGCCAATTCAATTGATTATATATAATATTCGACTTAACCAATAACTAAATAAACTACCACCAAAACGACAAATATAACATTTGTGAATTATACAACCATACCATTAAATAGGGTTACATTTACAAAAATTTACTTGTAGCCTAAAATGAGCAAACTAATGCAGAAATGTCGTAATGGGAAATTGAACTGTAACAGCAAATCCAAATTCTCAGGTTCTATATTCTCCCTAAAATCTTCTCCACAAGAAATATATTCACGCCCGAAATTGATAAAATAAGCGGTGAATTCAGTCGTTTTGCTAACGGAGGTTCTAATCTCGCATGCAATAGCCGAAAGGTTAGTATCCCAATGGCTATATGAGCATCTTTAATATAGGAACGTATCATGGTCTTGAGAACCTTGTTCGTGCGTTCAGTTGGATTAGCACGGGGGTAGTACAAAGGCGTGTACGAAATCGTGGATTTATATTTCTCGCAAAGACGTTTAAACTCTTTACTCTTCAATTGACCTCGATTGTCACAAATACTGAACTGAGGGACACCATATACCAAAAATATACCATCCTCAATATTCTTTGATAGCATCTTAGCAGTAGCAGAACCAAGAGGGAAAATGATGACAAATTTACTGAAGTAGTCGGTAGCTACTAAAATATACTTATATTTCGAAGTTGATCGAACAAAGGGCCCCATAAAATCGAGGCTTAACATTTGCCATGGTTGAGTAACAGGCGGTTGATCACCCATATATCCGGCAGGAAGTTTCTGTGCGGGTATATGCTGTTGACAGGTAAGGCAACAGCGAACATATCGGGCAATGTCACGCTTTATACGTGGCCAATAATATGAACTTTTAATTTTTGAATAGGTTTTAAAAGCTCCCAGATGACCGGAGGTGGGATCATCATGAAAACGCCGCAATATGTGGGTGTGTTGATCGGTAGGAACCACGAGTCACCAAATATCACTTTCGGTAGAAAGTTCAGGCAAAGTAGGTTTAACATATTTGTAAAGTCGGTTAGATTCAATTTGCTACACAGGAAATTTTAAAGGATTGCTGGTAATTTTTTGGATAATTTTTCGATACCAGGAGTCTGTAGTTTTTGAGTAATCCATCTCTTCTACTACAACAGTTTTGACAGAAATGGGAACAGAGCATGACAGAAAATCCGGTACCACATGTTCTTTCCCTTTACGATGAATAATCGTATAATAATAAGAATGTAATCTTAAAGACCAGCGTGCTAATTGTCCCTGGGGGGTTTTTCAGTTTATGAAGCCATAATAAAGAATGGTGGTCGGTAATTATAGTAAAGGGGTGACCTTCCAGATAGTGTCGAAGCTTTTCAACAGACCAGATTACAGCGATACATTTGCGTTCAGTTGCAGAATACTTTCGCTCCTGTGAAGTAAGGGAGCGAGACAAACAACAAATAACACTTTTGCCCATATCAGTAGATTGAGTAAATACAGCACCAATCCCGTAAGCAGAAGCATCTGTTTGCAGCACAAACGGTTTTGAAAAATCCGGACACGTAAGGATCAGGGCACTGGCCAACAAATCTTTAATACGGTTGAAAGCCAGTTCACAGTCAGCAGTCCAATTCCATGTAGAACTTTTCTTAATTAACATAGTCAACGGTTGGATAATGGTAGAGAATTCAGGAACAAAACGTCGATACCAGGATGCCATGCCTAAAAAGCGACGAAGATCACTAACAGATATAGGATAACGAATATCTAAGATCGCTTTTACTTTTTCGGGATCAGATCGAAGGCCTTGACGATCCACTAGGAATCCCAAATAGCGTAATTCAGGTAAACAAAATTTACATTTGTCCATGCTGATCACAAGACCAGACTTAGTCAAACGATCGAATACTTTGAGTATTTCCAGGTGGTGATGAAAATCCTTAGATAGAATT
Source organism: Platerodrilus igneus (assembly GCA_036346225.1). Classification (NCBI taxonomy): domain Eukaryota; kingdom Metazoa; phylum Arthropoda; class Insecta; order Coleoptera; family Lycidae; genus Platerodrilus; species Platerodrilus igneus. The sequence goes on from JARFIW010001213.1 coordinate 712,285, forward strand.
ATTACATCGTCTAGGTTCCCAATATAAATGGTTGCAAATCAGCACCAAGAGTACCATCAATGAGATGTTGAAAGGTAGCAAATGCATTGGTCAAGCCAATGGGCATCCGAATAAACCTATAGAGCCCACGACCCGGAACAGTGAAAGCAATAAAATCCTTAGAAGATTCACTTAAACGAACTTGCCAATAAGCGGACTTAAAATCAATTGAACTTAAGTAACAGGCATCTCTCTAATGGTCTAAGATTGCAGAGATATAAGGCAACAGGTATGCATCTTTAATAGTAACTGAGTTCAGCTGACGATAATCAACACAGAATCTATGGGTTCCATCTTTCTTTGTTACCAAACAGACAGGAGAAGACCAAGCACTTTTGCATGGTTCAATAACTTTATCAGCCAACATTTTGTTTATTTCCTCATCTGTAATTTTTTGTTTAGCAGGTGAGACAGGATAGTAACGTTGTTTAATTGGTTTAGTGGTAGGAAATACTTCAATGGTGTGTTGGTTGGTTTTACAGTAACCTAAACCAGTCCCCATACTTTTCAGTTTTTCAGAGTTAAGAAGGTCTAATGTACAACGTTGCTCGCTAGTTAAATTATCTCAGTGGTGAATGCTAAGAAATAGTTCAGGTTGACGTTCGGGTGAAAAATTTCAAACATCTTCCTTTAAATTGGGAATTATATTTATAGTTTTCCGAAATCCACGCCCAATATGAGCGTATACCTAAATTCAGGTACTACCAAGATTTTGATTATGTGTAATTTATCCAGTAATTGTATAGCTGCAGAAATATAACCCAAAGTCTTACAAATGTTACCACTGGCAATGGTGCATTCAGCTGGTGATTGAATTAAGGTTAATCTCAAATTTATAAGCAATTCGTAGCCAGGTAAACCCATTACGGTTTGAGTCGCACCACTATCTAGCAAAGCTAAGATAGGATGACCAAAAATTTTGACTTCTAAATAAGGACGTTGATCGTCTTGTACATGGGACAAAACAAAATCCAATAATAACTTGTTCGCCAGAAACGGATTTATTTTTATTTGAGATATTATTGATCAAGGTTGAAGTAATAATTGGAAGAGTAGCCACTTGACCTATGGGTTTCTCCGGTTTGAGTTTAAATGATGGTTGCAATTCGGGCATGTTTGTACAGTGAAATCGTGTTTGCCACATCTGTAGCAGATTAACTTTTGTGGTTCGGGGCACACGTTTTGTGAATGTCCTAACCGAGAGCAATTCCAACATACGATTTGTCACGAGGTAGCTTGGACTTCAGTAACTATGGGAGCGTCTCTGGATAAACCACATTCTTTGTAGTACAAGTAGTAGCACTTGTAGAAATGAAAGCGAAATCGGGTTCTACATAAGAACATTTATTTTTACTAGGATGTACATAGCTGTCAACTCTAAATTTCTTCAACTCCAAATTCAAACATTCATCTTCTAGTTCTTGCAGGGAGTGGACGGTAGGCAATTGAGTAGTATAAAACGGAGCAAGATTAGAAACTGTCTAATTGAACATCCTCAGCATCGAGCTATATCGACGGAACATTGAAATCATACGAGTCAAATAGTCAATAATAGTTTCAGATGGATCTTGAATTTTACTTAAAATATTGTTAAACAATAATAAATGAGATAGTGTCTGCCAATTAGAAAACCTATGGCGATTACTACCGAACTATAGTAACGCTCTTGACTCAAAAAGGTTCACGGCAGATGCGAATAATTGAGATTCAGTAACATTACGAGCTATTTGAAGCTCTTCTACTCTTTCTAAAAAGTTGTGAACAGTAAGTACATTGGGATCACCGGAAAATTTTAAATTCCATTTTAAAACGGGCTGAGAGGGTAAGCTAATATGTTTTGTAGGTGTGTTTGCAGTGGTAGTGGTGCTTGATCCAGGTTGACTAGTTAATGACAAGTCTACAACTTCTACGGTAGTTGCAATTGGTTCAGTAGTCACATGGTCAGTAGTTAAAGCGGTCACAAGAAGATCACTCTTAACAGATTCCGAAGGAGGTTGATCTAAATGATCCATCAAGGTAAGAATTTTTATTAATAGTTCGGTACACAAACCAATTTGTTGTGCTTCTAAAGTTGTAGGTCGAATTAAATCAATACGTTTCATTAGATGTATAACACGGGAACGAATCGTAGCAGATGGAAAATCAGCCTTAGCAAAATTACTTTGTAGTTCTTCCAATTTAGTGCTAATCGTAGCTAAGTTTTCTTCAGGATTTATTTCATAGGGCGGGTAAGCCAAGGGTTAATCAGTTTGTTCCAGTTTTAATAATGGACGGAGGCATGTCCTCATGTGTTCGACTGTTTCAGTAGGATCTACAGATACGCCCCCAATTAGAAGTTCAAAACTAAGTTCATCTTTACGCAAACAATTAATATTCATTTTGTAACCAGCCATAGTAAATACACAAACACCAAAATTGCGTTATTAACAAAATTCCAATCAGTAATATTCGCTGAAAATAAAATAAATGAAAGAAATGCGCTAGTTGTTTTCCTAGCTGTGATATGGATAAAAGAATCTTCACCAATAATTTCTAAATTCAACCTCATCCAAAACAGGGCACCAATATATACCATACAGTTTAAGAATATTAATTACTTTCCAATTAAACAACACACCAAAAAAGGAAATAAGTACAGTAGAACGGTATCGTTAAGTAAAACTAATTGTCAGCTGTACTTTCACCAAACTCTTTTAAATACACAATAATTTGGTACATTAATAACTTTAATTAGAGTAGTTAAGTAGATTAAAATCAAGATCTCAAACAAGGATCATACTTCTTTGAAGAAGAAAAAAAGCTTTGCACATCAAAATATCCAGTATTGTAATTCAAGGCACCAAACGTTGGATCGTCAATTTATGTCATGGTAATATCGATGAACTGGTAGGTAAGGTATGTCCCTTAAGAGGTACAATGACATTAGGTGCTTTGAGGATAGCTTGCAAGAAACTTGATAGGTCGCAGGTCCGTTAGAATGGTAGGTGGACCACAAGGAATGGAAAATAGTCCTAATAGTTAGAGATTGAAAGAAGAATAAGGGCGCCAGAAACTGGAGTAATAGCAACAACCACGAGAATTGTTCCATGTTCTCGGAAGGTCCCCAATGTAACCCACTCTACCGGAAAAATAATAACAACTACAGACCAATGCATTACATATAATCAAATAAGTATGATCCCAAGTTATAACACACAAACATATACATTAAGGTGCTCTACAAAAGGGTTTACGTAACGTAACCCAGTGGGACAACGGTGATACCCCTAAACACTAGTACTGAGATTAAATAATTCAAGTTGCACTATGCCCAATAACTATCATTGCAAGTGACTGATTGCTACATCTTTACGAGCATGGCCAAATCAACCAACGATATCAATAAACAAGAACTATAACTATATATATATCAGGGCTAACACCCACACACACAGTAGTTATATGGCCACACAATCGCTGTATATTATTCAGTAACCTTGTTGCCCCTTTTGTCTATATGCAAACTACTTGGGTATAGATTCACACGTTATTTATTTTGCTAAATAATTTTGCATTAAACGTTAAAGATTTCAACTTCAAATAATATGTGATACTCTACTGATTAAAACAGTAAAACATAAGGATTGCAATTTTAGTAAATAATTAAAATTGGAAAAACAAGAATAATTGCAATTTAGTAACAACGAGCCAAACGACTCAAGACAGTTTGTATTATACAGTATACTAGCATACAACCTCAATGAACTAGGCCTATGGTACTGGATGTAACAGCCACTTCCTTTCGCACCATCCAGAGGTCAGCAGGCAAACTTTGTCGAAATAGGAATCCTGGGGTCCAGACGTGAAGTTACATTCACAACAAAATAGAACGTATTACAAAGGAATCTAAACCAAGGTTGCATATGGTAGACTGAGCTGTTAGCCCTCGACATCGAACTGTCTTTTGTAGTAAATCCGTTGGTAGTATACTTGCAGTAGTTGACGTCTCATAAGATATATTACGTTTCTTAAATTATTCACGTAAACTTGAAATTGTTCGGATGGATAATAAACGTCAAATTAAATTTTTAATTTTTATTTAAAATAGACTGTGTAAAGTAATGTGTGGTACTATTTAATAATCAGAATTAATTATCATTACTATAAGGACATGTATTAGGTAATTTATAAGCTTTAATTTTAGAAATTTGTAAATTAAGTGTGTCAACAGAGATTTAGATAGTAGCGTACTCGTGTTTCTACGCCTTGGGTCTCTAACCTGCTTTTGACATTTCTTGAATAATATACACAAATTGCAATAAAAGTTCTAAAGAAAACTATATTACCTGCACACAATTGGTCAATAATTTAGAATTTATGATAGATGTAATGTTTTTTAGTACATATTAGAAATTTATTAAGGATCGTATACCAATTTTGGAATCCAACTCGATAGTCCTGTTCTCTCGCATCAACCTGTTGTTGGCTCTGTCGCTCTGCGCGCTCGGGTTTTAAATCGTAAAACATTAAACGATTTTTAGTTTTTATACACATTTACGTTTCTGCAAATTGGACAATATCAGAAAAATAAAGCGTTGCAAATGGTTTTTGAGTAAATATAACTTACAATTTAGAGATTGTAGACCGCACTGAAGCATATGGAAAAAATGTGTTAGTTTATTTTATGTGTATTGTTAAATAAATGCTATTGTCTGTTTAAAAAAGTAACATAAAATAAAAAAAAAAATTTTTACCAGGCATCGAACCACCGAAGTTATGATGATAGCCAGAGATGTTAGCCTTGCGATATCGAGATGTTTATTGAAATGGCGCTGGTTGTATACTTGCCTTGCAAAACGCCACATAAGAAACACATAGTTTTAGGAACAAATCACGCTTTATTATAATCGTTCGGTAAATAATGTACAAAATACTTAAAAAAGTGGAAGAAACTATAGGGATAGACGTATAGTACATAGTTATACAAAGAGCGAACAGCAGTAATAAAATTGAAGCAGGACCATAAATAAGTATATATTAGGAAAGGGTTATCAGAGGGATGTGTGCTATCTCCATTAATTTTTAACTAGTATATCGAAGAGGCAATGAATACTGTTAAATGCAATAAGACATTTGGAATTATTATGCTGGAACAAACTATAGACATGCTTACATTTGCAAATGATATAGCGGATGATATAATAAGGAAGAGTTAGAAGCAGCTCTTAAGAAAATGGAAACTACTAACAGAAAGATGCGATATGGAAATAAAAAAAATAAAACTGAAGTACTAGTATGTACAGGAGATGAAAATATGTGAAAGACCAGAATAATTAATACAAAACAAGTATTTACAAGAGGTTAAGGATCTCTGCTACATAGGAAATCAAGTAATGCTAGAGGAAAAAAGTGCAAAAGATATAAAAAAAAACTGGCACGAGGCGTGCTGCATTTAACATAAAAAAACAGCTGCTATGGTCAAAGGCAACAAACATAGCAGTAAGGAAAGAATTATTCAAAGCATGTGTGCAACACCGCACTATATGGCTGTGAAAAATGTACAGTAAGAGAAGCAGATTAAAAAAATGATAGATTCCCTCGAAATGTGGTGCTACAGACGTATGATGAAGATATAGATAAACAAAGGTAAAAGCCAGAAAGTTCTAGAAATAGTAGGGGAAGAAAGAAATGTGTGGAAAACAGTAAAAAAATTGAAAAGATATGATAATATGACATGTTCTAAGACCTGAAGGGATAGTGCAGGATATATTAAAAGCAGAGAAAAAAAAGAGAAGTAGAAGTAAACTTAAATTAAACTATTGCACATAGCTAGTGAAAGTTGTAGGCTACGGAAATTTCAGGGTAATAAATAGGTTAGCTCAAAATAAGAAACAGTGGAGGTATGCGTTCAACAATTTCCAGGAGTAAAGACCTAATGATGGAACTTCCATTTCAATGCCTCAAAGATAAATAGTTTTGAGGGATATTTTACAAAAGTAGAATTTATAAAACTCACAGGGGTCTTCGAATTATATTGTCATAAAACTTGATCAATTATCTAATGAGGTGTTTCAAAAAATGTTGACCATATGGTATTTATTCTTGATCTTGTTTTTATGTAAATATACATTTTAGGATTGTTGAATGATGAAAAATGATGAGGTAGTTTTATTAACCATCAAAAACCTATAAGTTTTGATAGCCCGTCTCTGTGCTAAAATTGAGAGGCGCGAATCAATCGCTTTTTGGGATTTGCATCCGAGGAATTCGTAGTTGGGGGCGCGGGCGGGTCGTGGTCCGGTGGAGAATTTTTGCGTGCATTGCATAGGCCGGTTTTTATCGCGAAAAAACAATAAATAAGGAAGAAATAAGGGTTTTCCCGTAAAGATTATTTTGTGGAAATGTATTCGCTAACGTGTTAAAAAAGCTACAATGCCGCGAAATTTGCCGATCTCAAAAACCGAAGGAGCCGTGCGACAGAGCCGACAACGAGTCGGTTACCGTTGGTGCGAGATAGAAGGAAGATAGAGTTGGTTTCCAAAATTCCTTTCGGGCCTCTAAAAAATCTCTAATATACACCAAAAAACACTATCCGTATACTAAAACGTGAATTATAAACAATTTGCAAGCTGGTACTGTAGTATTTTTTTAAAACATTTAATAAAATTTGTAAAATTAATTTGACAAACGTCAAACAGGTATAACAAAAGCCGGCGTAAACGAACAAATATGTACCTTCAAAATCTATGATTACGCACTTTTTTTCAAATTCCTAAAATTTAAACTTACAAATCATCTAATATGTCGTAATAGTATCGATAATTGATTATTATTGTACGAAAGCATCGCTTTTTAATATACACGAGCCATTTTTTTCAGAAATAGTTCAATATTACATATGACGTTTGATTAGGGAGATAGCCGAATGATTATAATAAAGCGTGATTTGTTCCTAAAACTATGTGTTTCTTATGTGGCGTTTTGCAAGGCAAGTATACAACCAGCGCCATTTCAATAAACATCTCGATATCGCAAGGCTAACATCTCTGGCTATCATCATAACTTCGGTGGTTCGATGCCTGGTAAAAATTTTTTTTTTTATTTTATGTTACTTTTTTAAACAGACAATAGCATTTATTTAACAATACACATAAAATAAACTAACACATTTTTTCCATATGCTTCAGTGCGGTCTACAATCTCTAAATTGTAAGTTATATTTACTCAAAAACCATTTGCAACGCTTTATTTTTCTGATATTGTCCAATTTGCAGAAACGTAAATGTGTATAAAAACTAAAAATCGTTTAATGTTTTACGATTTAAAAACCCGAGCGCGCAGAGCGACAGAGCCAACAACAGGTTGATGCGAGAGAACAGGACTATCGAGTTGGATTCCAAAATTGGTATACGATCCTTAATAAATTTCTAATATGTACTAAAAAACATTACATCTATCATAAATTCTAAATTATTGACCAATTGTGTGCAGGTAATATAGTTTTCTTTAGAACTTTTATTGCAATTTGTGTATATTATTCAAGAAATGTCAAAAGCAGGTTAGAGACCCAAGGCGTAGAAACACGAGTACGTACTATCTAAATCTCTGTTGACACACTTAATTTACAAATTTCTAAAATTAAAGCTTATAAATTACCTAATACATGTCCTTATAGTAATGATAATTAATTCTGATTATTAAATAGTACCACACATTACTTTACACAGTCTATTTTTAAATAAAAATTAAAAATTTAATTTGACGTTTATTATCCATCCGAACAATTTCAAGTTTACGTGAATAATTTAAGAAACGTAATATATCTTATGAGACGTCAACTACTGCAAGTATACTACCAACGGATTTACTACAAAAGACAGTTCGATGTCGTAGGGCTAACAGCTCAGTCTACCATATGCAACCTTGGTTTAGATTCCTTTGTAATACGTTCTATTTTGTTGTGAATGTAACTTCACGTCTGGACCCCAGGATTCCTATTTCGACAAAGTTTGCCTGCTGACCTCTGGATGGTGCGAAAGGAAGTGGCTGTTACATCCAGTACCATAGGCCTAGTTCATTGAGGTTGTATGCTAGTATACTGTATAATACAAACTGTCTTGAGTCGTTTGGCTCGTTGTTACTAAATTGCAATTATTCTTGTTTTTCCAATTTTAATTATTTACTAAAATTGCAATCCTTATGTTTTACTGTTTTAATCAGTAGAGTATCACATATTATTTGAAGTTGAAATCTTTAACGTTTAATGCAAAATTATTTAGCAAAATAAATAACGTGTGAATCTATACCCAAGTAGTTTGCATATAGACAAAAGGGGCAACAAGGTTACTGAATAATATACAGCGATTGTGTGGCCATATAACTACTGTGTGTGTGGGTGTTAGCCCTGATATATATATAGTTATAGTTCTTGTTTATTGATATCGTTGGCTTGATTTGGCCATGCTCGTGTAAAGATGTAGCAATCAGTCACTTGCAATGATAGTTATTGGGCATAGTGCAACTTGAATTATTTAATCTCAGTACTAGTGTTTAGGGGTATCACCGTTGTCCCACTGGGTTACGTTACGTAAACCCTTTTGTAGAGCACCTTAATGTATATGTTTGTGTGTTATAACTTGGGATCATACTTATTTGATTATATGTAATGCATTGGTCTGTAGTTGTTATTATTTTTCCGGTAGAGTGGGTTACATTGGGGACCTTCCGAGAACATGGAACAATTCTCGTGGTTGTTGCTATTACTCCAGTTTCTGGCGCCCTTATTCTTCTTTCAATCTCTAACTATTAGGACTATTTTCCATTCCTTGTGGTCCACCTACCATTCTAACGGACCTGCGACCTATCAAGTTTCTTGCAAGCTATCCTCAAAGCACCTAATGTCATTGTATCTCTTAAGGGACATACCTTACCTACCAGTTCATCGATATTACCATGACATAAATTGACGATCCAACGTTTGGTGCCTTGAATTACAATACTGGATATTTTGATGTGCAAAGCTTTTTTTCTTCTTCAAAGAAGTATGATCCTTGTTTGAGATCTTGATTTTAATCTACTTAACTACTCTAATTAAAGTTATTAATGTACCAAATTATTGTGTATTTAAAAGAGTTTGGTGAAAGTACAGCTGACAATTAGTTTTACTTAACGATACCGTTCTACTGTACTTATTTCCTTTTTTGGTGTGTTGTTTAATTGGAAAGTAATTAATATTCTTAAACTGTATGGTATATATTGGTGCCCTGTTTTGGATGAGGTTGAATTTAGAAATTATTGGTGAAGATTCTTTTATCCATATCACAGCTAGGAAAACAACTAGCGCATTTCTTTCATTTATTTTATTTTCAGCGAATATTACTGATTGGAATTTTGTTAATAACGCAATTTTGGTGTTTGTGTATTTACTATGGCTGGTTACAAAATGAATATTAATTGTTTGCGTAAAGATGAACTTAGTTTTGAACTTCTAATTGGGGGCGTATCTGTAGATCCTACTGAAACAGTCGAACACATGAGGACATGCCTCCGTCCATTATTAAAACTGGAACAAACTGATTAACCCTTGGCTTACCCGCCCTATGAAATAAATCCTGAAGAAAACTTAGCTACGATTAGCACTAAATTGGAAGAACTACAAAGTAATTTTGCTAAGGCTGATTTTCCATCTGCTACGATTCGTTCCCGTGTTATACATCTAATGAAACGTATTGATTTAATTCGACCTACAACTTTAGAAGCACAACAAATTGGTTTGTGTACCGAACTATTAATAAAAATTCTTACCTTGATGGATCATTTAGATCAACCTCCTTCGGAATCTGTTAAGAGTGATCTTCTTGTGACCGCTTTAACTACTGACCATGTGACTACTGAACCAATTGCAACTACCGTAGAAGTTGTAGACTTGTCATTAACTAGTCAACCTGGATCAAGCACCACTACCACTGCAAACACACCTACAAAACATATTAGCTTACCCTCTCAGCCCGTTTTAAAATGGAATTTAAAATTTTCCGGTGATCCCAATGTACTTACTGTTCACAACTTTTTAGAAAGAGTAGAAGAGCTTCAAATAGCTCGTAATGTTACTGAATCTCAATTATTCGCATCTGCCGTGAACCTTTTTGAGTCAAGAGCGTTACTATAGTTCGGTAGTAATCGCCATAGGTTTTCTAATTGGCAGACACTATCTCATTTATTATTGTTTAACAATATTTTAAGTAAAATTCAAGATCCATCTGAAACTATTATTGACTATTTGACTCGTATGATTTCAATGTTCTGTCGATATAGCTCGATGCTGAGGATGTTCAATTAGACAGTTTCTCGCAATCTTGCTCCGTTTTATACTACTCAATTGCCTACCGTCCACTCCCTGCAAGAACTAGAAGATGAATGTTTGAATTTGGAGTTGAAGAAATTTAGAGTTGACAGCTATGTACATCCTAGTAAAAATAAATGTTCTTATGTAGAACCCGATTTCGCTTTCATTTCTACAAGTGCTACTACTTGTACTACAAAGAATGTGGTTTATCCAGAGACGCTCCCATAGTTACTGAAGTCCAAGCTACCTCGTGACAAATCTTATGTTGGAATTGCTCTCGGTTAGGACATTCACAAAACGTGTGCCCCGAACCACAAAAGTTAATCTGCTACAGATGTGGCAAACACGATTTCACTGTACAAACATGCCCGAATTGCAACCATCATTTAAACTCAAACCGGAGAAACCCATAGGTCAAGTGGCTACTCTTCCAATTATTACTTCAACCTTGATCAATAATATCTCAAATAAAAATAAATCCGTTTCTGGCGAACAAGTTATTATTGGATTTTGTTTTGTCCCATGTACAAGACGATCAACGTCCTTATTTAGAAGTCAAAATTTTTGGTCATCCTATCTTAGCTTTGCTAGATAGTGGTGCGACTCAAACCGTAATGGGTTTACCTGGCTACGAATTGCTTATAAATTTGAGATTAACCTTAATTCAATCACCAGCTGAATGCACCATTGCCAGTGGTAACATTTGTAAGACTTTGGGTTATATTTCTGCAGCTATACAATTACTGGATAAATTACACATAATCAAAATCTTGGTAGTACCTGAATTTAGGTATACGCTCATATTGGGCGTGGATTTCGGAAAACTATAAATATAATTCCCAATTTAAATTAAGATGTTTGAAATTTTTCACCCGAACGTCAACCTGAACTATTTCTTAGCATTCACCACTGAGATAATTTAACTAGCGAGCAACGTTGTACATTAGACCTTCTTAACTCTGAAAAACTGAAAAGTATGGGGACTGGTTTAGGTTACTGTAAAACCAACCAACACACCATTGAAGTATTTCCTACCACTAAACCAATTAAACAACGTTACTATCCTGTCTCACCTGCTAAACAAAAAATTACAGATGAGGAAATAAACAAAATGTTGGCTGATAAAGTTATTGAACCATGCAAAAGTGCTTGGTCTTCTCCTGTCTGTTTGGTAACAAAGAAAGATGGAACCCATAGATTCTGTGTTGATTATCGTCAGCTGAACTCAGTTACTATTAAAGATGCATACCTGTTGCCTTATATCTCTGCAATCTTAGACCATTAGAGAGATGCCTGTTACTTAAGTTCAATTGATTTTAAGTCCGCTTATTGGCAAGTTCCTTTAAGTGAATCTTCTAAGGATTTTATTGCTTTCACTGTTCCGGGTCGTGGGCTCTATAGGTTTATTCGGATGCCCATTGGCTTGACCAATGCATTTGCTACCTTTCAACATCTCATTGGTGGTACTCTTGGTGCTGATTTGCAACCATTTATATTGGGAACCTAGACGATGTAATAATTCTATCTAAGGATTTTCATCACCACCTGGAAATACTCAAAGTATTCGATCGTTTGACTAAGTCTGGTCTTGTGATCAGCATGGACAAATGTAAATTTTGTTTACCTGAATTACGCTATTTGGGATTCCTAGTGGATCGTCAAGGCCTTCGATCTGATCCCGAAAAAGTAAAAGCGATCTTAGATATTCGTTATCCTATATCTGTTAGTGATCTTCGTCGCTTTTTAGGCATGGCATCCTGGTATCGACGTTTTGTTCCTGAATTCTCTACCATTATCCAACCGTTGACTATGTTAATTAAGAAAAGTTCTACATGGAATTGGACTGCTGACTGTGAACTGGCTTTCAACCGTATTAAAGATTTGTTGGCCAGTGCCCTGATCCTTACGTGTCCGGATTTTTCAAAACCGTTTGTGCTGCAAACAGATGCTTCTGCTTACGGGATTGGTGCTGTATTTACTCAATCTACTGATATGGGCAAAAGTGTTATTTGTTGTTTGTCTCGCTCCCTTACTTCACAGGAGCGAAAGTATTCTGCAACTGAACGCAAATGTATCGCTGTAATCTGGTCTGTTGAAAAGCTTCGACACTATCTGGAAGGTCACCCCTTTACTATAATTACCGACCACCATTCTTTATTATGGCTTCATAAACTGAAAAACCCCCCAGGGACAATTAGCACGCTGGTCTTTAAGATTACATTCTTATTATTATACGATTATTTATCGTAAAGGGAAAGAACATGTGGTACCGGATTTTCTGTCATGCTCTGTTCCCATTTCTGTCAAAACTGTTGTAGTAGAAGAGATGGATTACTCAAAAACTACAGACTCCTGGTATCGAAAAATTATCCAAAAAATTACCAGCAATCCTTTAAAATTTCCTGTGTAGCAAATTGAATCTAACCGACTTTACAAATATGTTAAACCTACTTTGCCTGAACTTTCTACCGAAAGTGATATTTGGTGACTCGTGGTTCCTACCGATCAACACACCCACATATTGCGGCGTTTTCATGATGATCCCACCTCCGGTCATCTGGGAGCTTTTAAAACCTATTCAAAAATTAAAAGTTCATATTATTGGCCACGTATAAAGCGTGACATTGCCCGATATGTTCGCTGTTGCCTTACCTGTCAACAGCATATACCCGCACAGAAACTTCCTGCCGGATATATGGGTGATCAACCGCCTGTTACTCAACCATGGCAAATGTTAAGCCTCGATTTTATGGGGCCCTTTGTTCGATCAACTTCGAAATATAAGTATATTTTAGTAGCTACCGACTACTTCAGTAAATTTGTCATCATTTTCCCCTCTTGGTTCTGCTACTGCTAAGATGCTATCAAAGAATATTGAGGATGGTATATTTTTGGTATATGGTGTCCCTCAGTTCAGTATTTGTGACAATCGAGGTCAATTGAAGAGTAAAGAGTTTAAACGTCTTTGCGAGAAATATAAATCCACGATTTCGTACACGCCTTTGTACTACCCCCGTGCTAATCCAACTGAACGCACGAACAAGGTTCTCAAGACCATGATACGTTCCCCCAACACTTAACCATTTACCGATTTAATATATTTTCCAATATATCTTTTCGCACAGTCAACATTAGTTGCAGATATTTCGCAACCAACAACTAGTTGTTTATACTAATCATCAGCATTATCTACGCTTATTTTTTCGTCATTAGGTTTTACGTCTCAAAACTGGTTGGAAACGTACCTGCACTTATTTATATTCTGAGCTAGCCTACATAGTTCCCTGAAATTCTCACACAGCATGTGTATGCAGCTCGTTCCCCTTCTATTGTTTTCTAATTTTATGCCCTATTTCACCGCGATCCAGTGAAGGGGGTTAAGCAACCTGTGGCTACCAAGATCCCCCAACACTTAGACATTTGCCGAAATAATGGTTTTCCAGTAAATCCTTTCACACACTTAACATTATTCAAGAATATTGTCCAACCAATTCTTGTAGTTACTTATAATAATCATCATGTTTAAGCACAGTTATTTTTTCGTCATTAGTTTATCCATCTTGGGATTGGTTGGATGCGTACCTCCATTGATTTCTATTCTGGACTAGCCTACACATCTCCCCTGAAACCCCTACAACCTACATCTTTTACTATCTGTGTACAGTAGTCTAACCTAGGTCTGCCTCTTCTTCTCTTTTTTTCTATCTCTGCTTCTAATATATCCCGCACTATTCCCTCATTCCGTAGTATGTGGCCTATCATCCTATCTCTTCTATTTTTTACCGTTTTCTACATATTTCTTTCTTCCCATACCATTTTTAGTACCTCTTCGTTCTTAACTTTGTCTGTACATGATACCTTCATCATACGTCTGTAGCACCACAATTCAATGGCTTCTACCATTATCTTGTCCGCTTCTCCTACTGTCCAGGCTTCACAGCCGTACAGTGCTGTGCTCCACACATATGTTTTAAGCAATATTTTCCTTGTTTCTATGTTTGTGGTCGTTGAGCACAGTAGTTGCTGTTTCTTGTTAAATGTAGCACGACCTTGTGCTAATCTTTGTTTTATATCTTTTGTGCTTTTCCCATCTTGCGTTATTTGGCTTCCTAGGTAGCAGAAATCCTTAACCTCTTGTAAGTTTGTGTTACATACTTGTATTCTTGTTTTTGATTTATTTTCCCCACCTTTGCATACTAGCACTTTAGTTTTAGTTTTGTTAATTTTCATACCGTATCTCTCTGTTAGAACCGTTTCCATTTCATTAAGAGCAGCTTCTAACTCTTCCTTGCTATATAGAACTTTTTCTTTTCTTTTCATAGAACCAAAATTATGGAAAAATTATGATTTTCTCTTGCGATAATAAGTAAATGTTTGAGGAAGTCCTCATTTATTAAACACACAACATTCACTCATACAACAGAAAACGAACTACCTTCAAAAGGTCAGTATTTCTTTTATTGCAAATTAATATTCGAAGTTCTGCACGATTTTGACACAAAACGCAAAAGTTGTTATAACTTTGAAACCATCAACAATTGGATAACAACATATATAGTTATTTGAATAGGTAGTAATCTCAGCTATCAAACCCTTCAATTTGGACCATTACTTTTGGGACACCATATTGCATGTGAATATTATAAAAATTTATATCGCATCGTTGACGAGCTACAATTTTTACAGTATAGGGTTTACTACTACCATAAAGACTGATCTGGGCACGGCGTTGCTTCAGGATAGTTTTGAAGGAAACTATTAGAAGATTGCTTGTAGCAAATTAAAAAACTCTACATTGCAACACTTACGAGCCACATTTTTTTAAAAATAGGGGTTGATTCCACCCTCAAACTGACTTTCGCGCCTCTTCGCTGGAGTTTATTTTTGTAATAGAGTAGTAGAGGATTGCATGTGAAAAGTTTGAAAATTTTTTAACGAGTTGTTTACAAACAGAATTTTTCTTAGTGTAGGGGTTGCTTCCACCCCCTAAGACAATTTGGTGAAGTGTTTTTGGTGGATATTTGTGTAATATGTTATTATAGGATTGCATGTGAATATATTTTGAAAATTTTGTATCGTATCGTTCAGGAGTCAAGTTTTTCAGTATAGGGGTTACTACTACCCCCAAGATTGACGTTGACATAGCGTTGCTTGCGAACAGTTTTGAAGGAGGTTGCATGTGAAATTTTAAATATTTTTGATTGAGCCGCTTACAAACTATATTGTTGTCTAATATCGGGGTTGCTTTTACCCCCAAGACTAGTTTTCGCTCTCCGTTGTTGTTGTTGCTTATTTTTCTAATGGGGTATTAAAAAATTGCATGTTAAAATTTTTTAATTTTTGTCCAACGCTTTACGAGGTACAATGTATTTAGTTTAGGGGTTGCTGCCACCTCCATGAACGGCTTGGCGCACCATTGCTAGTGGATGTTTTTGCTATAGATTATTAAGCATTGCATGTAAAATTTTGAAAATTTTCTAACGAGTTTTTACCACCTAAAATTCCTTAAGTGTTGGGGTTGCTGCCATCCCTGTGAGTGAGTTTAATGCACTGTTGCTAGTGGATGTTTGCAATATACTATTAAAGAATTGTGTGTGAATATTATGAAAATTTTGTATCGCATCGTTCACGACTACAATTTTTTACAGAATAAGGGTTACCGCTAACCCCCAGGACGGACTGACACAGCAGGGTTTGATGATAATTTTGAGGAGACTATTAGAATATTGCATGTGATGATTTTGAAAATTTTGCGTAGCACCGTTTACAAGTTACTTTTTTTTTAATATAGGGGTTGATTCCACCTCCAAAACGTTGCTGGTGTTTATTTTTGCAATAGAGTATTAGACGATTGCATGTACAAATTAAAAAAAAAATTATCCAGCTTTTTAGGGGGAACACTTAAATTAGCTTGGGGGTTGCTACCACCTCCAAGAATGACTTGGGCACATCATTGCTGGTGGATGCTTTTGTTATAGACTATTAAGCATTGCATGTTAAATTTTTTAATTTTTCTAGCGAGTCGTTTAGGAGCTAAAAATTTATTTAGTATAGGGGTGTTGCCGCCCTCAAAGATAGACTTTTGTGTATCGTTGCTTGAAAATATTTTGTAGTATGCGATTAGAGGATTGCACATGCAAATTTTAAAATTTTCTATTCAGCCGTTTAACTACAATTTTGTTGAATAAGGGTTGCTACTACCCTCAACATTAGCTTTTGTGCACCTTTGCTTATGCGTTTCTATTATAGACCATTAGAGGTTGTTTGCATGCAAACATTTTGAATATTTTCTATTGCGTCATTTAATAGCTACAATTTATTTAGTGTGGGAGTCGTAGCTGCCCCTTGAGTAGTAGGGTAAGGTTGAACTATTTACAGAATTATAAGTGCAGGTGTATTCAGAAACAATTCGCAAAATTGGAAATATTTGTTATCAATATATAAATTATATTTTCTACACTTTACAAAAATTTTGCTGGGAAACAGTGAATAACTTCATGCAAATATATAAATGCGATATCACATCATATAAACAGGTCCATGACCTAAGCGGTAAGCTAAAAATTTTAAATACTCAAACACTTAATATATATTAGCGAATAAAAGTTTGCAGCAAACTCTATGGACGCTATGAAACTGCTCGTAGCACTATCATCTAAGCAGACTAACTGGCGCCACGCTGTGTTGCCATTTAGCGGTTGTAAAGATGATAACACAATAGAATATTCCGTATATTAAAATATATTCTGTGGCGCTCTCAGCGGAAAATCGCTAGACTAAAACTATACGATTTCTGTACATTTTCCTATCAATTTTAAGTCCATTTTGTGTTTCTTAAATATTTAAAATAAAAATCTGTACAAAAACCTATTGACTTTGACATATTCCAAATCTTACCAATTTGGGTCTTCTTCCATTTAAACATCTTAGACAAAGAAGCGCAATGTCAATAATGCTAAAAAGTGAAAAGTTCTATCTTGCGTCCGATATACGGTAGTAAGTTTACAAGGGACAAGTTTGAATGCAAATTCCGGTCTATCGGTGCAAAATGATAGTAGGATGTGTATATATATATATATATATATATATATATATATATATATATATTTTAAATGACAACATTGGCGGGCTTCATAAAGGTGCTTAGTTGTAATAATTATACACATTTATTCTAATATGATGTACCAGAGTAAAAATTACGTATATATATATATATATATATATATATATATATATATATATATATATATATATATATGTATATATTGCCGTGGATCTCGGGTAAGATGCTTACCAACCATGAATTATTTTCGGAATTTTTATAAAATTTTCAAATTCGACGATAAACAAATTTTCAAAAATTAACTAATTCAAAAAAAAATTATCCTTACCCGTTTTCCTCTCTTCCTCGGTTGAACGACCTTCTTCAACTGCTTCCAGCTAGCTCATTTGGATCTCCTCTTGGGTATCTAGATTCACTTGCATATTCTCAATCGTACACACACACCAGCAATAAAACCTCAAATACAACCAACATACAAGCTTTTATTTATAACTATTTACAAATGAAATGCAATATAGTCCATATTCCATTGATCACGTTACACTTCAGAAAACCTTATTTTATAATGTCCAGTATTTTATTTTAAAATCATTAAACACATAAATTGTACCCGGAGTAAATGGGCCTTGAATAATACCTTCTTTAAAATTCCTTCTTTATAATTTATTTATTCATTTTACTCTAACTAAACTCTGGGGTAGGGTGAGCTCAGAATAACCCAGCTAATTATGCATTTGCATACTTTTAAAACAAATAACAAAACAAAGCCATGTACTCTTCACAAAAATTTCACGTTCTGATGGAACGTTTAAAAGCTATATAGACACTTTCAACTTTCTAGTTAAATACCATAATAAAGTTATTTACACGTATTAAGTTCAATACGTAAATAATACACACTACCTTGGAATTTCACTCTCATACATTCTCCCAATATTCACAGTTTATAAAGTCACAATTCAAATCGTTACCTGGAAATTTATAGTAGATCCCTGCTCAGAGGATGATGCCGTCTATTTCTTCTATCCATTCTGCAGGTCGTTTCTAGCTGTTACTAGAAATATTCCATCTAAATTGAACTCCAAACGCGGCCTCACTTTCTAGTTAAATACCATAATAAAGTTATTTACACGTATTAAGTTCAATACGTAAATAATACACATTACCTTGGAATTTCACTCTCATACATTCTCCCAATATTCACAGTTTATAAAGTCACAATTCAAATCGTTACCTGGAAATTTATAGTAGATCCCTGATCAGAGGATGATGCCGTCTATTTCTTCTATCCGTTCTGCAGGTCGTTTCTAGCTGTTACTAGAAATATTCCATCTAAATTGAACTCCAAACGCGGCCTCCCCGATGCAACCAAATTCCATTTAAAATTATTTCTTCATTAATTAGATGCTTCAAACCACGTTACTTAATGTCCCGACACGAGTTGATTATAATTATAGATGATATATCTATTAAAATGTAATTTCGGCACACTAACCGCGTATTTAATTAAGAGACTATCACCATGTAATATACTTTAACTGATTTAGTAATACTTACAACTCGTGATACTTAAATACGTTGTTTGGAGCGATTGAAAACTTAAGGGCCTTCACCACGTTCTCTAAAATCATTTATACACTCCGAATGTAACCTCTCCATACCTGCTTAACGCGAAATCCCCTGTTAACACCACACATTCTCGCAATTTTGCACTCAACTCCATTTTCAAATCCGCGAATTTCAATACCTCGTTATAAAATTTCAAGAATATCACGCTACACTATCCTCGTGCTTGTTTCAAATCAAACTAACATATTGACCAATCGTAGACCTAGTGACGCTTCACAAATCCCTCCTATCCTAGTAGTGTATCTTACTTATGCGTTTTCTCTGTCTCTACCCTGGTCTGAGTGGTACAAAATCGATATTCTTGACCATCTGCTGTCTAAACACACGTGGACTTACGACGTGACTTTAAATAACCCCTGTTTAGTATTTCATGCTAAAACATTCAACCGTTTTCAATATACGTAGAATCTGCATGTTTATCTACTCAAATTTATTAGAACTTGACATTTAAAAGTCTGCAGGTGTTCGATCGTAACGAACGTTTTAAATACAATTCTCCGAGCTTCGTTTCATGGTATTTCAACCCTCCTGATATATCCGTTTGTTAGCAACGTGTTTCACCTTGGGTTTTTACAGGCTTTTATTCTTATTATGTATCAATAATTGTTCATTTAACTACAATTAAATTAATAATGAATGGCATTGGCTTCTACCATTTAATTCTTTGCAAAGCTATTAACTTTTTAATTATTATTTGTACTATTTGATTAATACCCGTTACTTAAAAATTGAATTAATTAATATAAATTTCGCACGTAATTTCTGTTTGTTCCTTTATACAGGGTGTTTTGAAATTGTTTCGTTTATCTTTATTTTTAACCCTTTAAAACCACTATAATATATATGTAGGAATAACCCTTAATATTAATTTAGTAGAAGTAAGTTAAACTTTTAAGATACACCCATGCGTAATAAGAATACAGGATAAGGTTGAGCAAACACCACTGCTATAATATTTACCTGACCTTAAGAACACAAATGGAAGGGAGGCTCATAGCAGGGGATCATTCATTCGAAGTTGAGCTAAGACGAGATTAAGACGTGTGTCCTAGGGAAAGACGACCCTAGAACATATCTCAAAAGACGAATGCTAGATTGAGCCGCGATCTATTTACGTGTTTAGTAGCTACCTGTATTTATTAATCAAGTGTTTTCAATTCCTCATGTTATGGTCAATTTCGGTGTAGCAAAATTACATAGTTCGAAACATAATTGTGTTTATACGTTCACAGAAACTGTATTATACCTGTTTATTTTATTAAATGCTTTATATGATTATGCGAGTGAATTATCTCAAGAAAGTATAAAAGTAATAAACCCCTGGACAACGTAAAAACAGTCTACAATTTGAGGGCTCGGCCGCGGGATAATTAAAAAGGCAAATACAGCTTTGAAAGACGGAAGACGCTAAGCCTGCAGTCGAATAAAGTGGGAAAACCGGTTTATTATCGTCTTCATAATTTAGTGGTCGAACAGCGTACATCTACACATTTTAAGAAAAGCTCCAGGTAATAAACCGTTATTGAAAAGAAGTAAGCAAGGACAACCATACAACATAAACAAGGTAGGATGCATGTTGCTTAAATTTTTTGGTAGCTGTTCAAGGGCGTGCTAATATAAAGGGTGGCGTTGTTCCTGTAATAATCCAAAAGACGTACAAACATTTTTTATCACTGTTTTGGCATAGCATTTTCGTGCCTATGTGTTTTGTTTTTAAGTTAGCTGATTTTTAAGTATAAGTTAAGATAGTATTTGATATTTTACTTAATTTAGGGCCACGATAGGTTTATAAAAAGTTCTCAACCTTGGCTGCTGTCTTTAGACGCGCAATTTTTAAAATTTTTAAGTATTTGTCCCAGATTTCTTTAAGGAGATTATACCTGCATTGAGACTCGCTTTCTTTTTATTAAATTTCTGCAAACTAGATATCATAATTGCGAATTTAATTAATTAATAAAAATAATAGACAGATTAAGAAAATTTTTAATAACCTTGACGCATTGTTCAGCGCTTGTCCTGTGTCTTAGCGGCGTGTATGCAATTAATTTTTTTAAGTTTGAGGTAATCATAATTATCCATGTCTACGTTAGGGGATATTCCTACAATCAAAAATTCTATTTCGTGCGCTAAGGTATCCGCTGTTAACGCACTACATGTAATCTGTTTTGGAAATGAAGGTATACCTAGAAAAGAACGAAAAGCATTACGTGAATTCACAGGTTTCGAATTCAACAGAAATTCCAAAGAGTACGACGAAAAAATCAAAAATATTACCGAACGATTGAAAATCGCCGTTTTAATTGCTATATGTAATATTCTCGACTTGGTCTATGACGGCTCGCTTCAAGAAGTTACTCACAGAATATGCACTTTCTTAATTGATTTAAAATCTGAAAATGCCGAGTCAGAAGACGAAGACGAAAATGACGATAATGAAAATTCAGACGATAACAGTTCTAAAGAAGAAAGGCTGACAGACGAAGAATTAAGAAAATCTGTAGAATTCCAGAGACGTGAGAAGCAAGAAGGCTTTTCTTTAACCTTTCGAGATGTAGAGGACAGTATAAGGCCGTTCTTGGGAAAAGACGAATATCCAATCAAAAGATGGATTGAAGACTTTGAGGAAACTGCAGAAGTCACTGGTTGGAATGAATTGCAAAAATTTATCTTTGTCAAAAAATCATTAAAAGACCTTGCGAAATTATATATTCAATCACAGAAAGGCATTAAAACATGGTCTGTATTGAAGCATAAATTAATTGAAGAGTTTGCTACAAAAGTAAGCAGTGCGCAGGTTCATAAGATGTTAATGAATCGAAGGAAGAAATATGATGAAAGTGTTCAGGAGTATGTGCTCACAATGAGAGAAATAGGAAGCCTTCCAACATAGAACCTGAGGTCATCATCGAGTACATTATAGACGGGGTACAAGACGATTCGTCCAACAAAATTGTTCTATATGGCGCTCGTAACTTTGTTGAATTTAAAGAAAAAGTCAAAATCTATGAAAGTATTGTTAAAAAACGTTCATTAACAGGGCCTATTAATTCAAAACCAAGAGGAGAATTTGTAAAAGAAGAAGCGAAAAGCGACACGAATCAAGAAGGAAGAAATCGCCTTGTAGTAACCTATAGGAAAGGGAAAGGGAAACCTCCTAGTTGTTTCAACTGTGGTGAAATGGGACACATATCTGGGGAGTGTCCTGATAAAGATAAAGGTCCCAAATGCTTTAAATGTAACACTTTTGGACACTTAGGTACACAATGCCAAAGAACCAAAAACATTTCTAGCCAAAGTTCTTCGACGAATGTCACCACAGTAAATGTTATTCCAAAAAATGCTATAGCTTTAAAATTTGATAAATTTACTTTGACAGCTTTATTAGATACAGGCAGCGATATAAGTATCATAAGGCAAGACATATATGAAGGTTACTTCAACGATGAACAGTTATCATCGAATATTATCACTTTACGTGGATTGGGGATTAATACAGTACAGACGTTGGGGTCATTCGACAAATGTATCGAAATAAACTCTGAGAATTTTGATATTTTATTTCATGTCGTTCCTAAAAATCAATCTAATTTTCAAGTCATAGTTGGAAGCAATTTGCTCGAACAAGCCGATGTTCAGATTGGAAGCCACGGAATAGTAGTCCACAAGAAAGCAGATGAAAACTTCTTAATGCGAATTACTATAGATAAAGAGATGTCGAAAGTTAGGGACGAGGTGGAGGTTAGCCATCTAAAAAGTTCTAAACATAAGTCGATAGTTAAAAGTCTAATGGAAGAATATGAACCACAAAAAACTGATACTACAGATATTAAAATGAAAATCCTACTTACATCAGATGCGCCGATATATCAACGACCGCACAGATTGTCCCCTCCAGAAAAGAAGAAGTAGATAAACAAGTTGACGAATGGCTGAAGAAGGGAATTATAAGAGAAAGTTGTTCTGATTTTGCTAGCCCTATCGTTCTAGTCAAGAAAAAAGATGGATCTACAAGGATATGCTGCGACTACCGTAAACTAAACAGAAATATTATTAAAGACCGTTTTCCATTGCCTTTGATTGAAGACGTTTTAGATTCATTACAAGGAGCCAAAATATTTTCCACAATAGATTTGAAAAATGGATTTTTTCATGTAGACGTAGAAGAAAGTAGTGTGAAGTATACGTCCTTTATTACCCCCACAGGCCAATATGAATTTCTTAGGTGCCCTTTTGGTCTCTGTAACAGCCCTGCAGTGTTTCAAAGATTTATTAGTCACATATTTAGGCCACTTACGATACGAAATATTGTGATATATTATATGGATGACTTTGAAATCACTAGCAATTCAATAGAGGACGGAATTGAAAGACTGAAAATAGTCCTAGCACTAGCTAAGGATTATGGACTTGAAATGAAGAAGTCCAAATGTCAACTCTTAAAGGAAGAAGTAGAATTCCTAGGATTTAAAGTGCGAAATGGTGAGATACAGCTGTCAGATGAGAAAACAGGTGCAATAAGAAATTTTAGCGAACCGATTACTAGTCGACAACTTCAGTCTTATCTTGGATTAACGGGATACTTTAGAAAATTTATCCCTGGTTATTCCATAATTGCGAAACCATTGAGTGATTTACTCAAAAAAGACGTTGCATTTAAATTTGGACCTATGCAAGTGGAGGCGTTTCTTAAATTGAAAGAGCTATTAACAACATACCCTGTATTGCACATTTTTGAAAGAGGACTTACCACGGAACTACACACAGATGTTAGCAAACATGGTTATGGAGCATGTTTACTACAGATATCGAACGAAGATTCAAAACTACACCCAGTTTATTTTTTAAGTAAAAAACTACACCAGCCGAAGAGAAATACACGTCATATGAATTGGAAGTTATAGCTATCGTTGTTGCTCTGAAGAAGTTTAGAATTTATTTACTAGGAACTAAATTCAAAATTGTTACTGATTGTTCAGCGCTTCAAAAGACGATGGAGAAAAAGGATTTAAATACCAGAGTAGCTAGATGGGCCATTTTATTGGAGGATTATGACTATGAAATAGAACATAGAAAGGGCGATAGACTTCCTCATGTAGATGCATTGAGCCGTAACCCCGTACTAATGACGATCATAGAAGAAAACGGTATCATACAACGAATAAAAGCCGCCCAAGAAAAAGACGAAAACCTAATGATGATTAGAAAGATTATAGATTCAGGGAAGACGTATGAAAGTTATTCTATGAAACATGATATCGTGCATAAATATGTTGACGGAAGGGAATTATTGGTTGTACCAAGAGCAATGCAATCATAAATAATAAAAAGGGCTCACGAAGAAGGGCATTTTGCCATAAAGAAAACTGAGGAATTAATACGAAGAGAATTTTTTATTAATAAGTTGACGGAAAAGATTCAAAAAGTTATGGCAAATTGTGTTTCTTGTATTTTAGGAAGCAGGTAAGAAGGGAAGCAAGAAGGATTTCTTCACCCAATATTGAAACAAGAAGGGCCACTACATACCCATCATGTAGATCACATGGGACCACTATCATTGACAAACAAGAAGTATCAATATATTTTCGCTGTAATAGACGACTTTTCTAAATTTACATGGCTCTATCCAACCAAATCTACCACAGCCAAAGAAACGATTAGCTGTATGGTAAAACAACAAAAAAATTTTGGTAACCCGTGTAGAATCATTACAGATAAAGGAACTAGTTTCACTGCTAAAGAGTTTGAAGACTACTGTGATGAAGAGGGAATTTCTCATGTTACAATTACGACAGGTGTTCCACGTGGAAATGAACAGATTGAAAGAATTCATAGGACAGTCATACCAGTGCATACTAAGCTAAGTATCGACGACCCAACAAAATGGTATAAGTATATAGACAGAGTGCAGAGAGCGATTAACAGTACCTATCATCGTAGTATCAACACTACACCATTTGAAGTACTGATAGGAGTTTGAATGAAACGTAAAGAAGACACTATAATCATCAGTTTGATTGAAAAAGAAGCACGAAAGCAATTGGTTGAAGAGAGAGAAGCTTTAAGGAACCAATGTAAAGAGCATTTGCTCAAAACACAAGAAGAGAATCGAAAGGGTACAATCGGAAAAGAAAAAAAGCTAACACATATACAACAGGAGAGCTTGTAGCCATTAAGCGCACCCAATTTGGGACAGGGATAAAAGTTCACAGAAAGTTTCTAGGATCGTACGAAGTAGTAAAGGTAAAAGGCAATGATAGATATGATGTGTTAAAAGTCGGAAACCACGAAGGTCCTTTACGCACATCCACATGCTCAGAATTCATGAAGCGATGGATTCAGAATGATACCGATTAGTAGAAGTAAGTTAAACTTTTAAGATACACCCATGCGTAATAAGAATACAGGATAAGGTTGAGCAAACACCACTGCTATAATATTTACCTGACCTTAAGAACACAAATGGAAGGGAGGCTCATAACAGGGGATCATTCATTTGGAGTTGAGCTAAGACAAGATTAAGACGTGTGTCCTAGGGAAAGACGACCCTAGAACATATCTCAAAAGACGAATGCTAGATTGAGACGCGATCTATTTACGTGTTTATTAGCTACCTGTATTTATTAATCAAGTGTTTTCAATTCCTCATGTTATGGTTAATTTCGGTGTAGTAAAATTACATAGTTCTAAACATTAATTGTGTTTATACGTTCACGGAAACTGTATTATACCTGTTTATTTTATTAAATGCTTTATATGATTACGCGAGTGAATTATCTCAAGAAAGTATAAAAGTAATAAACCCCTGAACAACGTAAAAACAGTCTACATATATATATATATATATATATATATATATATTATATATTATAATTATATATTATATATATACTAAATTTGGGTTTTAGGTCAGCATAAGAAATCAAAAAGCTTAGAGACCTTTTACATCAAATTGCTGCTATTTATATGTAGAAACATTAACAGCATAAAATATGCTTATTGTATTTTCAATTTTACTTGCTGGTTGACATGCTTAAACCACGCCCAAAGTTAAATGATGCATGGCAGCTGGTTTGATCAGAGAAGCGCATTAACATGCTTTAGAATTCAAATTTTATTAAGTCTATCATATATTGTAGTAATAATCGAAGCATTTGCTAGTTCATATAAATTGTTTACCTTTCTTTAGGTATAATAGACATTAACAACATTAAAACGCCCTTGCGTAAGTTTAATTTACTAGGATGGCTATGAAGCAACACGTAAATATTTATTAATAGCAAACGATTAAGAACTTATTCATTAATAGGTATCATTAAAATGAGTGATTTTCTTTCGGATATGGGTTGCTAAAGTCGAGTCACCGTAACTCCCTTACATCCCACGGTATATGTACATTATTTTATTGTTTTCTGGCATTAAAAATCGCTGATGTTAGCTGCCCAAGCGAAACCAGGACGTTGGGCAGAGAGGGGCTTCAATATGTACCTTATCGCCCGTAATGCTTACGGCTATTTTTCGCCGAACCCTTTCTCCCGGTTATTTTAAAATTTGTGTTTGTTTCATTCAACACTGTTTGGATAAAAGGAGAGTCGACATCATCATAAGTAATATTGTAAGATCTTGATAAATAGTCGACTATTTTATTGTGATTAATTTATCTTGAATGTTATGTTTGTCAATTTGACAATACCAAATTGCCATTTTCTGACTAATACTCGATTATTAATGGCAATTTTGTTGATTCTGATTGCAGAGCACTTGAAGAAAATTTATGCAATAAAATAACTACTAAAAAAACCTAAATTATTATTTTTTGTATTTGCTTAAGAAAATAAAGCATAAAGAAGGACATTTACCGCCTAAGGGCGGTAAATCTAATTTACCAACCTAATATGAAGGCAGTAAATTGGATTTACAGATTAGGCTGGCGAAAAGATTATTTAATATAGGCTTGGGCACATTACCATGGGTTTGTAATCATGGTTTTTGAGTAGTAATCATTTACTTTCCTAGCAAAGTTGTTACATTAAATCCCTGCAAGCGATCTATTTCTGCATGAATATTAAATTCAAACTACGTTTATTTAAAATAATCTAAAATTTCTAAATTAAACTACCTTGCACTTTTTGTTATTTCAAATCATACATATTAGCAATCAACAAGCTCGACTACCTTTTAATTGAACGAGTACCTATTTAGACATCATGTAAAATTTTCTCATAATTCTTAGTACATCGTTAAGTACCTAGAATTTATTCTATAATAATCTCCTTTGCTTTGCATTTTCAATTTTTCATTTCCTATAAATACAGAATGAGCTTTGAAGGCGATGTGATTCTATACAAAGCCCTTTTTCCGTAAAGGAGCCCTGTAAGTCGTATTACTAATTATGATGCCTTCTTGTTAAGTTGTTTTATTTAGTGTTCCAGTCTAGTGCAATTGTTTCATATAGTATCCAATCCGCCTGCAAGTGTAGTACACACTTGTAGGTCCATTACAATCGTACTAGAAGTAGAGAACTACACTTGACTTTTTCATTCCACTGTACAAGTGATTCTGTAATTATTTTATAAATCACATTTATATAAACCAAAGCATATGTTAGGACGATTTTTACTTGTTTTAAAATTAATATTACAAAATGCTAAAGTCAACAACCTGTTTACTAAATTATAAGCTAGAGTAAGTTAACACTTGGTTTATATCAGTTAGGGTTATGTTATTTCTTTTAGGAAGTGCACTTCACAGAGCTGGTAAAAATACTGTACATAATTGTCTAACTTTCTTCTTGTATATATTTAGGGCTGGAAACATTATGTAAGGATTCTTGTATGTATTATTTAGATTTTGAGATTTTATAATCGAGATTGGCTTAACTGTATACAAGGTGGCATTAGTTTTGTGTCATTAATTTAGAGAGGGCATAAAGCCCATAAGACAAACAAAAAGTGTTAATCAACTTGTGGTCTAAATTGAATAAACTAGAAACAGACACAAAAAAAGTATCTAAATTGTTATAAAACCTCTACAATGTTTAGCTGTGCCGTTAATCAAATACACAATAATATAATTTCTTAAAGTCGACCAACAAAGTTGTGACACTATGCAAACAACTTATTGAAATACGATATCTGTGAACTGTAAAACGAAATAACCCATACACCTTAGCTGCTACTAAAGTCATTTAAAACTGAAGTTCTGATGATAATCACAAAAAATAAAATTTCTTTATGCTGATTTGGTCGACTGTATTAGCTTTCTGACCCCGTAATATGAATATTCTAGCAATTCAGCAATAATTCACCATAAGTTGATTGTACTTTTTCATTGAACATGTTAAACGTTTTGCAAGCTTGTTTTTCCTGTTTGCTTTTGTTACTAGTGCCGGATAATGCAATTCCATCACCTGCTTTGGTAATATACTTAAATGTAGTGTTGTGAGATAACTGTAATTATAGGTTCTAGGTATTTAGAGATACTATGTAGTTTAATGAAATGCATGATTGAACACTTTTGAAATCAATTGAGGTGCATGATGTGATTCAGGATTACACGAGCATTGGCGAATTATTTTTTTATATACATGTAATAAAACAGCAGTCTTAAAACTTGTACTGAGATATACCTAGGTGAAGCATTTAAAAGTCGGTCCAAGAGTAAAATGTCTTATAGGTTTTTTGTTTAGCCTATCAATATCTACCACCTTAATTTAATGACATAGAACTAATGCTACCTTGTAATACCATGTTGTGTTATACAGGGTGGAATTAGTTTTATATCATTAATTTAAAGAGGTTGTAGAGACCGATAAGACAAACGAAAATTGTTAATAAACCTGGGGTCTAAAACAAACAATTTAGCTACAAATAGACACAAAAAAAGTATTAAAATTGCTTTAAAACCATTGCAATGTCAACCAGGTCACAAATATAATATACAAATACATCATGGTTTAAAGTCGACCAATTAAATTGTGACCTTCAGCAAACTTAAATTAGTGGAATGGAGTGCATTTTTGCTGCCAAACGAAATAACTCAATGTACTTTAGCTGTTACTGAAAAAAGTTTAAAATTTTTTCTAAAAGTCGCATGTTATATAGTAATCACAACAAAAAGTAATATTCCGTAATGCTGATGTGGTCAACTGTAATTAGTTCCTGACGTTTCTGATGCCTTTGTTGCAATTCTGTGTTTATGCAGAATACGATATCCTATTTTAAGTTCAATGTCCTTTTTCACTACATAGTTCATAACCAGATGTTGTATTTGTGTCTAAGTGTTGTGTGTTTCACCTACGTGCTTAGGTAATACAATTAAGTGCAGTGTTGGGACTTATTGTAGTTGGATATAGGTAATTGGAGTTTTTTGTCGCGTTAGTAGATTAATGAGTTGTTTTTGAAAATACAGAAATCCGAGAATTACACCAACAATGAACTTGCAGAAACGGTGGAAATTTCGAACACTTATTGTGAAATCACTTCATGTGTGTGTTAAGATTCAGGATAGCAATTGTAACGTAAGTATTTCTTAAAAAACATGACAAAACAGCATTCCTAAAAGTTTTACTTAAGTTGATCAGGTTGGGCATTTAAAAAGCAGTCAAAAAGTAAAATGCCTTTCAGGTTTTTTGTTAAGCTAATCAATCTCTATAACCTCCTAAATTTAATGACATAAAACTAACATCATCCTGTATACAAGTTGACGCTTTTGTTTCCATTGTTTTAACATGACGATTACTTAACGCCTGATTTGGTCTCCGTAGATATTCCTTTTTATACTATGTTAACTAACGGGTTGTAAATAAATTTCTTACTGAGGTTTTCAATTTTTTTCTTTCTGTGTAACCCACCCCACTCTACGACGTTCTGAGCTAACACGAAATTCTTTTGGATTTCTATTCTACTTTTTGTTTTGTTGCGGTATTTGGTGTGGGCGATTTTCATCACTTACTTTACTACTTTCTTTCTTGTCCGCATGGAATACTGTAATAAAGTAAATAAAAATTTACGCCTCGTTTAACAACCATCCTAGTAAATTCAACTTACACAAGTGCGTTTTTGTGGCATAAATGATAATTCTGCATAAAGTAGGGCAAAAAACTTTATTTGAACTCACAAATCCTTTGATTATTACTACAGCATATGATAAAACTTTATAAAGTATGAATTCTAAAGCATGTTAATGCGCTTCCACGGTAATACCAGCTGGCCATGCATTGTTTAATTTTTGATATGGTCTGAGATTAACCACTATCTGAAAAGTGGCAGGATGACTTATTAATGAATTGTGCATAATTACCTTTTATTTGCATTTAATTTTACCATTTGATGAAATCACTTGAAAAACAATGTATATTAAATCAAAACCACCCCCGGCAGAGTTATAGTCCACCATCGAGGTGGTGGTAGACCATTATTTCATTAATTATAGTTGATAAATTTTTATTTGCACATGGTCTCTCACATGATAAAATCACTTTAAAATTTTCTGATTTTACTACAATCATGGTGTCATATCCCTCGTGTCCACCACTGCCAAACCAACAGACTTACGGCAATCTTCTTGTTTTAGCCTACAGATAGTGTATACAAAATATAAACAATGATGAAATTTCCGACGTTTCGGTGATGCCGCCTCTTGGACTATTAGAGAATTGTGTTCTTTTGCATAACAGGAGAGGATGCTTATTACTATAATGAAATTAATATAATGAGAATGCAGCATCTTAAAACAATTGTACAAATTACTGCTCAGTTGTTGAAGATCTTTTTTAAATAACTGCAAATACAAATCTCAAAAGTCAAGAATGTGTATAGAATTTTTACTGCTAGAACAAATGTTAAAATATAAACTTTTAATGCTGTATTTTATTTGACCACCGTAAAATGTAATCTGCTAATTAAGAACTGAGTATTTGCCTGAGACATACATTAATCTGTGCAGCACAAGGTTCTCAGACTTACGGGCTTCTTAAAAGGCATCAAACATATTTGGCTTGTAAAGACTGTATAGTATTGTACAGTGCATATATGATAGAACTAACGTGCCTTCTTAAGAATAATGCCCTCAACTAAAGGTGTTTAAGCAGCGATACTATACAGACTTATGAAGTCCAGATAAATTTTGTAGAAACACTCTTTATGGCCATATCTATCGAAATAAAATTTGATACACATAAATTTTTAGGTAGCCTGTTTTGAGCATAGTAAAACAGCAAAGGGCTTCATATCATCTGTGGAATGTCTTTTAGGGCTTCGTATAGGACGTTAGTACGTGTATATATATATATATATATATATATATATATATATATATATAACAATTAATAAGATGAAATAATAAGTTAGATTTTTATGCAAAGCCCAAATGATCATTTCAAATCGAGCTAGTAATTGAAAGAATGAAAATATAAGGTTTTGAACAGGACTTAGTCTTTCTGGGACTATGCGTTTACCAATTACGCCACCGCGACCGATGACGATAATTGGAAAATTTACAAATTTATAATTTACAAATTTGTAAATTTTCTAATTATCGTCATTGGTCTCGGTGGCGTAATTTGTGAACGCATAGTCTCGGAAAGACTAAGATACAGGTTCTGATACTGTCCAAGACTATATATTTTCTTTCTTTCAATTACTAGCTATATTTGAAATGATCATGTGGGCTTTGTATAATAGTTGTAGCGGTTTATTTCTTACCATTCCAATGTAGGGTTAGGTTAGCTCAACTATCCTGAGTAATTTCTGATTTTGCAGTTAGAGCAGTTGAGATTGTTTCCACATCGCGTGATGCGAACGCATCGGTGGCGTAATTGGTGAACGCATAGTCTCGGAAAGACTAAGATACAGGTTTTGATACTGTCCAAGACCATATATTTTCTTTCTTTCAATTACTAGCTAGATTTGAAATGATCATTTGGGCTTTGCATAAAAGTTGTAACGGTTTATTTCTTACCATTCCAATGTAGGGTTAGGTTAGCTCAACTATCCTGAGTAATTTCTGATTTTGCAGTTAGAGCAGTTGAGATTGTTTCCACATCGCGTGATGCGAACGCATCGTAGTAACCTTTCGATGTCTATAGTGAGATGGCCGTTATATCAATGTCACAAGTAGAGATCTTGACAGCATAATTAATTCCCATAAACATCGAAGTATTCTGATCGAGTTTCATGTTTAATTATGAGTTGTATGTAGAAAAGTTGTTTAGTCTTTCAGTTCAGTGCAGCATTTGTGTAGCTGCCACTCAATACTTCCGACTAAGTCACAATGCAGGCAGATAACATCCACGAGGGGTTTTTTGTTTGACTGTTATCGCGTTATATAAAATGGCTTGCAAGGCTATTGGGCCTCTTCTTGAATTTGCAGCGAAGACATTAACTTGGTTTGACGAAGCGTGGAGCGTTCCAGTTGATGGTACAGGCACATGGTTGCCGAATAAATTTAAGATTTACAGTAAAGTGGTGATACTGTACTGTAACAATACCTTAAAGGAATTAGCATGACGTTTATTAGAATTAGTTTCTTTGATCAGTAGTTATTTACGTGGTAAAATTGGTAGCACCAGCTGGGTGGTTTGGTTGCTCAAGCGATCTGGTGAGATTGTAAATTGTAGAGAAGTTTATTGGGAGATTTATTCCGCTTACAAGCGTAAGTAGTAAGTCACATGGTGGGCTTTGTTTAATTTATGTGTGTGGGGTATTTATCTTTGGCAAAGCATTCCTCTTGTGCCTTATCTGAGTCATCACCGTCTGTCATCACCTGGTGGAATCCGCCGTTGAGCTTATTCTGACGTGGTCCCACCCAGCAACAGCCAGGACCATCCAGGCGACAATAAAAGTTGTCAGCAGAATTGTTACTGTAAGAGATTTTAACCTAAGTTGTCTGTTATCATTTATGTGAGCAGCTCCTATAGGACGGGGGTTATTGATAAAAGGGGACAATTATTCTAGTGGGCGTAATAATATATACTTGAAAATAGTTCAATAGTCAGGGGATTATATACATAGATTTAAATAATCAAATTTATCCTGTTAAATTTTTCACTATATATATATATATGTACATCGTTGTAAAGTGGGAGTCTTACCCTCCCGGCGCTCGGGCCTTCTTTTTTATTCAAGTACTATTTTATGTTAGTTATTATCAGGAGCCACAAATGTTAGGTTTCCACCCATAACCGATGAGGAGAGTGCACGTTCCCAGGGTTCTATAAAGCTATACTACAGTTGTTGATTAAGGGCAAACTTTTACTGACTATTTAAAAGGTTTGAGCTGCTTATTATTAATTAGGTTAAGTTTAGTGTGAATATATTAAAGGGATAGAATGGTGCCTATATTTAAGTGTTGATATGTTACATGGTGTTGTATTGCATATATTCTGGAGCACTAAATCATGCTAATGTAAATATATTAATTATTTTCTTGGGGAGTTAATGTTTATATTTGCGAGTTTGTTTACTGGTGAGTCTGCTGGCAAGTTGGCTTAATTGCAGGAGCTGCCTCGTACATCCATTGGATTTGTGGTGCTTTTGTGGGTCCATTCAACTGCAGTTGGCACCCTCATATTTCTTTTTAGTGTGCTACCAACGCTCATGAACCACCCTGTTGCTAGTCCGGAACCACCAAATTCCGTACCCTTCCTGGTTGAGGCTTGATGTCTATATAGCCACTTGGCCAGGAGGTATTAAGTATACGTAACCAGTAAGTTTTTTTGTCCATGTTATCTTTACTCCACGAGATATCGTTACAAAGTCTAAGTTATTATTTCATCTTATTAATTGTAATATGTTAGTATTTATCAACTTATCTTGTGTAAAAAACTACCTAAAAGCATCCCAACGAAACCATTTACTTCCTTAATATTAGTAGTAACTGGATAATTTGTAATAATTGCCAAATTTTCTTTATTTGGGCTAATTATATTTCCACTAATGTGGTACCCCAACAAATTATTCTTTTCTTTTCCAGTTTTAACTCCAATAGATTTTCATTTAACATAAGTAAAACCTCCTTCAAAATGTCTAAATTTTCATCTATAGTTGTCGTAGCTATCATTATATCATCTAAAAATATCAGCACCTTTTCGGCATGGATCAAATCTTTAAAAAGTTTATTAATAAAATGCATTAATGTGGATGGGCTTGAACTTATCCCAAATGGCATTTTACAAAATTGCGTAACAAAAGATGTATATTGGCACGATTCTTCTTCTAAAGAAACATGGTAAAATGCACTTTTTAAATTTAATTGGTGTAGCATTCTTGGTCACTTTGGATCATTTAGAGCACTTCTATGTGTTACATCTATTATTCTTAATCTACTTATACCTGTAATAAATCTAGCAGTAGGTAGTTGCGACACAGTGGAAGAATGGTGAAGGCTGACATTTCATGTACTTAGTATGATTAAATGTATTAATTATTGCATTACTTAGTGTTTATGTAACTTCTAGCACTTCTATTCCTACATGCAAAGTACTTCTTGTCTCTTTGATTATCTAAATGGAGCGTCAATAAAACGGAGTGGGAACTTATCTCTAACAAGGTACTTATTAAGTGTCCTGTAGTTGACACACATTCTATAATCTTCTGTTCGCTTTTTTATCAGCACAATGGACGAACAATAACACCTTTAGCCTGCAAATTTAAAATATCAGTTAAAACACTCTTTTCATAGTAAGACAATCTTGTGGGATATGAATAGACTGGTTCATGTTTTTCTAACACTAAGCACATTGGAAATTTAGTTTAAGGCTATCCTGCTTAATTGCATTAAAATAATAACCATAAAAACATCATGGACTATAAAAATAATACTTGATGGTAAATCACTAGTAATATCCAAATCCTTTCTCTCACTCATTAACATTGTTAATTAAAAATACTTCACTATTTTGAAACTCTGGATAATCAGTTGAAGTAGTAAATTTCAGAGTAGCATTTGTATTACTGAAAAAATCTGTACTTAACAAACAGAAACATAACATAGTATTCTTGCTGACAACATAAAATGTCATATTATAAAAATTCCCATCTATCCCAACCTTATCAGTATAAGATCCTAAAATTTGCAACACAGAATTATTAATATCTGTTAAAAATATAACCTTATCATTACATGGTTCAATAAATTCAGCTATTACATGAATTTCTAAGGTCATTGAAATTGGATTACCAGAATCTACTACAGAATCAAATGTTACACCAATTTTTGGAAAAAATAAACAGAAAAGGTAAGGTGGATCTAAAACAAGTGGTTCCTGGATCAGCATTCTAGATGACACGGACTTCTAAGGACAATCATTGGCTTTGTGTTCTGGTGATGCACAGTTAAACAACTACTTTGTGGCATTTTAGGTTTGAGATAATTATCAACATACTGCCCAAAGTCATACCAATTAAAACACTTATCAGTGGCACTGGATTTTGATCGAGTTGTATGGTTTGTGTTTTCTGTATTAACTCGAAACTGCCTTACCACTTGATTTGAAGGTTTAGCTGCTAATATTGGCACCTCTCTCTTGTCATTTCTTCTATTCCGTCTTGCCGGGCGTACTTTTTCATAAGTAATAATATTGTGGTATAATGCATCTTCGCCACCATGTACTGCAGACATCAAAAAATTGCTTAATTGAGGAGACCCTAATCCAATAATTACTTGCTTCCTAATTTCATCAAAATCCAATTTTAATTGGCGACATAAAGCCACTTTCTCGTGGAAGTAAACACTAACATTTCTTTTCGGGTTTTGCATCCGTGACTGCATTCAACGTCAGCATTCAGCCATGCTATGTGAAAGTCTGCTTAAAGGCTATTTTAAAATCTTTCCAAATATTAATTTTTAACAACCATTCAACTAATGCTTTGCCACACCCTTTAAATTACAAACAACTGTTTGATATGCAAATGCATCTGGACACCTATTTAAAACAGATGTATTCTGTAACTTGGTAAGCTACAATTTTGCAACATTTGACCCTTGGTCACCATCAAATAGTTTGATAGATTTTGATAAGTCAGGCATAACATTAAAATTTGCTACTGAATTTGCATTTTCACTTTTGATTGCTTTAGATTTCGTATTTCCTGACTTTGAATTAAAAGTTGCAGCATTTTACTATTTTGTTGTAATAATGCATTTACTGTATCTACAAATGCTGTGTTTGAATTTGCATTCACGCTCGTATTTTGTTCATTATTATAAATAGAACAGCTTGCAGCTACTTCTGTGATAAGATTAACAGTATTCACCTGGGCTACATTTTAATGACTTTTATTCGCGTTCGTAGTTTCAGCTCTTATTGCTTGTATAACAAACAATTAAAAATGCTCTTCCGAAGTCATTATTCACATGAAATCACACAAAATCACGAAGTTTGAAAACGCTTTCACAGTAAAGTTGTCACAAGCCAATGGCCATAACAATCATCCATATTTCACAATTCAATTACTTGCAAGCACCTGTTAACCCCACACCTGATAAAACTGCCAGAGCACATAATTAAAAGGTTTCAGGCAATTACATGTCAGGATATACATTATTTAATGAAAACTTAAAAACACAATTTCTTGATAACAACATAATCGGTCATTTTTTTTCCTTCTCGCGCCTAAATTTTAAATATGATCTTATCTTTACAATAATTATTCACTATATAACATAATTTGTTTTAAATAAGGTAACCTGAATTTTAAACACCTGGCAATTTTGAGGTTAGGTTCAAGATTTTAAGGCTTTTTTTACAAGGATAAAAAATCGTGAACTACAGTCTTATAAAAATAAGAACATACGTTTTATTCACCTGAAGTAGGAAATAAACATTAGAAATCCAAATATTTTCAAGTAACCAAGAAATGAAATTTCACACAAAAACTTAGCACAGTATAATCGTCTTCTTTGCAAACTTGATTAGTTAAAACATTAAGTTATACAAAACTTTCAAGCAAACAAATAATTATCAAGGAACCAAAACTCGCGGCATTTTAAACTCAACAGAAAAGGAAAACAATATGTCATTTATTAATGGTTATGCGCGGCCATGTCTAACAACCTGGCAAGGGATAACTGAGGTTTTTTATTATGTAAATTTCTAAGATAATTACATTATAGGAATTTGAGGTATTTTTTATATG
The DNA here is from genome assembly GCA_036346225.1 of Platerodrilus igneus. Classification (NCBI taxonomy): domain Eukaryota; kingdom Metazoa; phylum Arthropoda; class Insecta; order Coleoptera; family Lycidae; genus Platerodrilus; species Platerodrilus igneus. The sequence continues at coordinate 749,474 of JARFIW010001213.1, forward strand.
AGAAGGTACGATGTTTTTAATTTACAGCTACATTGGTTAAATTTATTGGTTTCAATAATAAATAGAAAAAATGAAAAACTTCCTTTTTAATGATGAAAATTTTACATTTATATGAAGCAGCAAATCTGATTAATTGTTAATACTAATTAGTTTTTTTTTAAAAGACAGCCGCTTTGATTGGCGCCAAATTATAGCATACAACCGCATCCCGATAAAATCCCGATCAATTAAATGATCATAAAACACCCCGTAATTTCAGCAGGGTGCTGAAGTCGTCCTACGGCAATAGGTTCCTGCTGCTTTTGTTGTGGATTGTAAGTTGCCGCTTCGGGTGTTGCTGCTGATGATGCTTCACTGGACAATACGATAGGGAAGAGGTAAAGAGGGTGAGCTCAAGAACGAAGCACTCAAGTCAGCATTATACAGCAGGCAGTAAGGGAGTGTTCACTCTATGGAAGACGTTATGGTAATTGTTCTGAACTATGCTGCATTCCTCACATAAAACGTCTATCCCCTCCAATCGAGGTTGACTTACTTCTACTCACGTTGGTGGGAACCAAACTTGTTTCTATGTGCAAACTATTGTGTCAGCATGCTTGCGACCGCATAGATAAGTCAATGACATCAACAACCATGCGAACACCAACTAAGCATGATTTTCACAGTGTCAGCGGTATTGTGGTATTCACAGAGTTTTAAAGAAAGTCCCTAATTCTAAATTAATACACTACTACCTGGGAGCTTTACAAAGTAAAGCCTAACAATGTACCCTTTCATTAGGCTCATTTGATAGAGATTCTTTTCTCTTTTAGATGACGTAAATCTCAGTGCCCTTATACCAGAAATTTTTTGGAAAAATGTAAAAACTGTTTATTAAGGTAATTTCATCAACAACATGAATTAGATCCAACATCACTTTTAATTGTCTTAACAACTGAATGAACGAAAAATTCATTTTTGTACAAAGCTTGAAGACAAAACAAAATTCAGCAATAAAATCCTTTTCATTGCAATAAGTGTCTAAAATGTTTGCCATTAACTGCAAGGCAGTGCTCCAACCTATCACAAAAAGCTTGGAAAGAATTTCTGAGCCACCTTGAAGAAATTACTGCAGCTTCATCTTGTATTTGTTGCTTTAATTTGGCCATATTTTTAGGTCGGTTTGTATACACTTTTGATTTTAAATATCCCCATAAGAAGAAATTGCAATATATAAGATCCTGAGATTGAAGAGGCCACTCCACAGACCCTCTTCTGCCTATCTATATCTAAATATTAGAGTATATCTAAATGATAGCAGGGTGGTGCCTTATCTTGTTGAAACCATAGATCATCAAGATTTGCTTGGCAGGTTGGAATAATTTGCTGTTGCAATAATTGCAAATAACCATCACCAGTTAGAGTATCACGAATAAAGAAAGGTCCAATTATGTGATCTGCACAAATTCCTGCCTATATGTTTTTGTCATGTTTGGGTATGATTTTGGATCATCCAATGGGGATTTTCAGCGACATAATATCGACAATTATGCCTATTTACATTTCCATTTATGTAAAACATAGTCTCGTCGAAAAAAAAACTATTATTGAGAAAATTTGGATTGTTGTTGATTCGCTCCATTATAATTTCACAAAATCCAAAACGTCGATCGTAGTCATCTTTGGATACGTCTTTCAATAAAGTCGGTTTGTATGTAGGTAATTTTGCTGAATGTAATGCTTTGTGTATTGAACCTTTACTTACGGCATGGTTTGAACTTAACTGACAAGTCGAAATATTAGGATTTTCTTTGATTTCTATTAAAACGTCAAGCTTTTTATCTTCATTTGTCACAGATCGCTGCGAACCAGTCTTTGGCAGATCTTTCACATTATCAGTATCTCTAAACTGTTCCAATGTCTTGCTAACTACTGGCTGGGTGATTGGTTATCGGTGTAGACAACGTTCATTAAAAACTTTAAATACTTCTAATTGTGCTTGTTTGCGATTCCCATAACCAACCATAATTAAAATTTCTATACGTTCAGTTTCTGTTACATGAACCATTTTTATTTTTCGATGTTCCAACTTACCTAAATAAACAAGATTCTGTCACATTTATAGCCTACATTCAATTGTTAAGACAAATAAAAGAGATTTTGGATATCTAGATTCATATTATTGGTGAAATTAACTTAACAAACAGTTATTACATTTTTTCCAAAAAATTTCTGATATAAGGGTACTAAGATTTTACGTCACTTAAAAGAGAAAAAAACTATCGAATGAGCCCAATGAAAGGATTCATTGCTATTTAAAAAAAAATGAAAGTGTTATTCGTTACTTAATTGTCGTCTGAAATAAAAACAATTAAGTGCTATCTTGTTATGGAAAATAAAATGCTAAACAACTTTTATATAAATTTTTTTTGTATAAAGTCAATATTTATCGAGAAATAGACTATATTCCATACATAATGGGCACCCTGTGTATATTGACAATCCGCAGCAATCTGAATTTGTATACAACAAAAATGAAAAGACATATTGTAAATAAACTTTTGTGAAAATAATAAGCAGATTTACCTATACAAATCGAGTTAATAGTTGTATAGCCATTAACAAAACAATAACTTTATTACTTCACAAGGGAATGAAATATTCATTCTTGGAGTATTGCAGTTTACAATTTTATATCAAAATTCTAGTTATTGCACTTCAAATTTGAGTAATTTCAATCTTTATATAGCCCACGTTTAGATTATTCTCCAAGTAACACTTTTGTTTCTTTATTAACCAGTGGCTTCTACTGTCTTCACTAGTAGCAGTTTACCTTTGCTTAAGTACCTCTCACTCTTATTTAGTTATTTTTATATAACATTTTTAACTGTTGTAATTCGTAGGTTGACCTAATATTTAATTAAAAGAATAATGCCACACAACGATTTTTCTTTAATATTAACTATTTCCCATTTAAATAAATTTACAAACATAACCGTAAACTAGAAACGATCTTTTCACCACACCTTCTGTAAACATAATGACAAGAATAATAACATAACCTGCCTCTATCTTAACTGCTTGGAACTAATGACGCCAAATTCAAATTTGAATTACAAGATTACTACAGTTTGGCCTAACCTGACATTAATGATTGACCTCAATCATTTAAGGTATACAAACTATACAATTAATTGAACAATACATTTCAGCAATACTATTAATTACTGTGCGTTTACATTTGTCTTATCAAGTAGTCCTTTTTTGGGTCATAAAACATAAGCACTTAAATTTTATGATAACATAAGCGTCTCACCTGATGTCCTAACTTATAACAATATTCACAAAAGCCATAATCATAAAATACAGAAATACCAAATAATTCACTCATAAGGTAGCATAAACGTAAAAACTTCGAATATCCTAATCGTTGCACATAATTTGTGAATCTAACAATCAATTATCATAAACATTATAGTATATACTGATAGGTAAAGATTACATTGTTCAGACTGGGAAAACATAACTAATAAACATAAACTCTAATTCTGCAACCAAGGTTTCATTCGCGATGTTGCAATAATGCCTTCGTACGGTTTTTGGGTCACTTGAAATCCCTCTATGTTAGTTACGACATATTCATCATTGTCTAAAATAGCTTTAACCACATAGGGGCCTCGAAATTTAGGCAGAAGTTTTTTATTTACACCTGGTGTAACATCAGTATTCGCAATCATAACATAATCTCCTATTTTGTATAAGCGAGATGCTTTATGCGAGACATCATAATAATTTTTACTATAAATTTGAGACTTCTCAATATTTTTGGATGCTTGATACCTGATTAGGCTTAAATCTCTATCGCTAGCATTTTTCACAATAGACTCTTAAATTGTCACATACATGACCTTTCTGTTGTACTCCAAATAAAAGCATACTTGGGCTAAACCCAGTAGATCGATTAATTGTATTAGTCATTAAAAATTCAATTTTGTATAGAACTGTATCCCACTTGTGTTTGTCGTTGGCTGTTTTACTACACATGGTTCAAGGACCTATTAAATACCTCTACCTGCCCATTTGCTCGTGGAACACTTGTAGCTATAAGTGTATGATGAATCTCATTAGCTTCCATAAAGTCGCTAAATTCTTGGGACGTGAAACAACTACCCCTATCGGAAATCACTCTCAGAGGTTTAGAATAATGTTTGAAGTAAGAATCTAAATGTTTTGTCACTGATTTAGTTTCAGTACTAGTGCATGGGTAGAGTTTTGTAAATTTCGTAAAACCGTCAACTACTAAAAGTACATATTTTTGTCGAAACTGAGTTTTCTCGAGTGGCATGTAATGGTCAGTATGTAAAATTTGGAAAGGTAGGTCTCCCTTGGGTATAGGATGTAGAAATCCTTCAGGTTTGCCAGTTAAAGGAGAATAACTAATACACCTAAGACAGTTACCAATATAATCTTTAATTTTTTGTCTCAGTTTTGGGAACCAATATGTCCTTTTAATTGCCTCTAAACATTTACTTTCCCCAACATGACCTAATTCATTGTGGTATGTACAAATCACACTATTTTCTATTGAAAGAGGAACATAAAACAACAATTTTCCTTTATCATTTTTCTTGTAAACTAAGCCATTTCTAATTTCGAATAATTTACTCTCAGATTTTTGAAAAAAGAATCCCTTATCTTTAAAATTTCTGGATCACAATCTTGTTTTATACTCAAGTTGCGTTCAAGAGAATTATAGTCAATGAAAAGTACGGAATACCTGCTTAAACAGTCTGGATGTTTCATACCATCTGCTTTTCTATGCTCAATACTACAACAATAGTTCTGCAGTTCTAATGCCCAACGCATAATTTTAGGACTGATTTCTTTTTTGTTTAGTGCTAGCTTTATGCTATCACAATCGGTAAAAATTTTGAATTCTATACCTTGCAGGTACACACGAAATCTTCTTAAGGAATAGACAATATATAACATTTCTAACTCGTAACTGTGCATCTTATTTTCACTCGGACTGGTTTGCTTGGAAAAATAAAAAATAGGATGAAATTTATTATCCTTTTGCTTTTGGAGTAAAACGCTGTCGAAACCATGATTGAAGCGTCACAATGTAATTGGGTCTCTGCATGAGGATTATAAATAGCTAGAACTGGTTCGCTTATGAGTAGCAATTTTAATCTTTCGGATGAAGCAAACTCTTCAGCTTGAAATTTAAACGTAACGTCTTTTTTAAGCAAATTGTACAAAGAGCTGGCAATTAATGCATAATCTCGTATAAATTTCCTAAAGTATGATGTTAGGCCTAAGAAACTTCTTACATCGTTAAAAGTTTTCGAAACAGGAAATTCCCTAACTGCTTCTAGATTTGATAATGGTGGCTTAATCCCAGTGCTACTAATAATGTATCCTAAATATTGTGTAGTAAAATGAAAGAACGAGCACTTATCTATTTGTAATTCAAGCTTATTTTCAATTAAACGATCAAAAACTAAATTCAGCACTTCCAAGTTTTCTCGAAAAGTTTGAGTAGCGATACATAAATCGTCAAAATAGTTCGAAACTAATTCTTGATCAACAAGGTCACAAAAATTATATTGATGAACCTGCACCAATTGGCTGGACTATTTTTCAGCCCAAAAGGCATTTTAAGATACTCAAATTGGCCATTAGGAGTTACAAAAGAAGTAAGTCTTACCGACTCCGGATGCACACTAACATATTAAAATGCATCTTTTAAATCTAATCGTGTAAACCAAGATTTGTTCCTAAGTTGTTCAACCTGATCGTCTAACGATGATACTGGAAAGTTATCCTTTAAAGTAATCTCATTTAATTTTCTAAAATCAACACACATGCGTAAATTACCATCCCGTTTTGGCACTAATACAATGTGCGAAGCATATTCAGAATCGCTGCGCTGAATAATACCTCACGATAATAAATCATCTGTAATCTTATTAACTTGCTTTTTTTCTACAAACAAAAGACGCTTTGGTCTGTAATAAAATGGTTCTTGGTTGGGTTTTAATCGAATTTTTATTTGATAGTTATTTTCTGGATTTTCAGGTCTTTCAGCACACACAAACTGATTAAAATCTTTAATAAATTGTTGCCTAAGGTTAGGATCTATATCAGGATTAATATTAAGTTCTTTTCCATCAGAATTACCTATATCTATGTGCAAAAGTTTATTTTCAAAATTATTAGCTTGCCGAATTTTAACTTTTTCTCCAAACATTACAGTGAGATTGTTTTAGCAATAAAATCTCGCCCTAAAAGACAAGTATATCTCATTGTGTGATCTGGCACAACATGAAAATCAACAGTTAGACTTAAATTATTATCTAAAATCACTTTGGTATTAAATTTCCCTAAAACATCTAAAACAGAATTGTTTATACCCTGAAAACATTGTTCATTAACGTCCTTGTTAATTAAATTTTCTAGAATCAAAGACTTACATAAAAGTGAAATAGGACTTCCAGTGTGCAAGATTGGTGAAATTTTAAGAAGATTATTTCCTACACTTAATTCTAAATCTACCTGATAGGAAGGTACTACATCAACTAAGTTTGTGCTGTTGTTGCCTGTTGCTTGCAGTTGAGCCTGTGCATTGATGTTACTTCCACTACGTTGGCTGTGTACATTTGTGTTCACACCACTGAAACGGCTCTGATAGTTTGTAGTGCGATGTGAACAGGAACGTTGCTGATGATCCAAGGAATACCACACGTAAAGCATGAACCCTTTTCTCTCTTTGGTTTAGGACAGAATGACACTGTATGGCCTTCTGCCAAACAGTTATAACATTTCAGATTATACGACGTTGGAGGCATGTTATAGTTTTGTACGGTGCGAGAATTAAATGGGTACACTGATTTGAAACAAAACGAAGCTTACTTGTATTTAAGTTGCTACTTGATGATTTATTATGTTGTTCAGTCACAATTTTGTCATAATTTATTAGGTCGTGATATAACTCGTTCCCATTTAAATGATCCTTTGTTAACAACATACTGGCAAGTTCTCGTGACTGCAATCCAATAATGACTTGTTCTTTTTGTTCTGCAAAACTGAGCCCCAGACCTTTACATAATTCAATTTCTCATGATAATAAGTACTTAAATCTTCGGCTGGCTTCTGGCTACGATTTGACATTGCTTTCCAGAGCGAAGTTAAATTTCTCTGTGGTATAAAAGTATTTTTAAATTCTGTGCGAAATTGCTCCCAATTTTGCATATCGCTTTGATTTGCCTCGTACCAATGTAATGCTGCTCCAGTTAATTTTGATCTAGCGGTTTCCATAATAAACTCCGGCGGCCAGTGGTGCAGGGTTGCTACACTTTCAACCGTTTCTAACCAATTTTTACTTTTTGTAAGGTCATCGCTCGTAAAAGTTGAAATGGATTTTGAAAAATCAGGTATAACCGCATAATTTCGCTGGTTTTGTTGTAAATTCATGTTGTTTGTAAGGACTTGCAATACCATAGCATTTTGCATAATAACCTGGATCATTGACACCAATAACTCGTTTATATTAAATGCATTATTTTGTGGAACTTGATTTTGTGGATTTACCCCTGCAGCTAAATTATTAGAACTTGAGTGTTGTCTAACAAAATTCTCAAAAATATTTCCGGAAAGCTTTGCTTATTTTCTTCCATCTCATAAATTCAAGGTAAAACGTGGTGACAGAAATCCAAATTTATCTGCCTCACCCCACACCTGAAATAGTTGTAATTCGTAGGTTGGCCTAATATTTAATTAAAAGAATAATGTCACACAAAGATTTTTCTTTAATATTAACTATTTCCCATTTAAATAAATTTACAAACATAACCATAAACTAGAAACGATCTTTTCACCACACCTTCTGTAAACATAATGACAAGAATAATAACATAACCTGCCTCTATCTTAACTGCTTGGAACTAATGGCGCCAAATTCAAATTTAAATTACAAGATTACTACATAACATATTTCTTTTTTAATTTGTATAAAGAATTTAGTTAGTAGTTTTAAGCAGTCTTTGATAAGATTGCCCAGTTTGTATATGCATGTCTACACTGATTATTGCAGTACCTTTTGTAGTAACAAAAACCATGGTAATAGAGGAATTCCTGTATTATAATAGTATTCCAGTTCTAATGTTAATATTTTAGTAGAACATCCTGAAACTGGTACAGCTATACCACGGCCAGCTATCACTGATGTTGTATATACAGAAGATAATAGTGCAGACACTCCTGAACTTATGGTAGATTTACAAAGTGAGTTACTAGTTGATAAGGTCCATTCATCGTCAAGATACATTGGCATTAGCTATAAATTTGAATTTTACTGTAATAGTACCCATTTAACAGTTCTTTCAAAAACTCAGGATTTTCATGATTTTGTCTTCAATATTTAATGAAGAATGTAGTTTTTAAAATTGACTTGTTTAAAAGTTTTTGTTTTCAATAAGATTTATATATATATATATATATATATATATATATATATTAATAGTTATTAAGATGAAATGAAAACTCAACTTTGTATTTAAAGTTGAATTACCATTTCAAATCGAACTAGTAATTGAAAACCACTAAAGAACGGCTACAGCAGGACTTGAACCTGCAACCTCTGATTTTCGGATCAGTGCTCTAACCAATTGAGCTATCTAGCCTAATTGTTTAGATGATGTTATACTTAATACTACTGAAGCTTGGCTCTTGTTAACGATTTTCACCACGTCTTGCATTTAAGAGCCAAGCTTCAGTAGTATTAATAAACATCATCTAAACAATTAGGCTAGATAGCTCAATTGGTTAGAGCACTGATCTGGAAAATCAGAGGTTGCAGGTTCAAGTCCTGCTGTAGCCGTTCTTTAGTGGTTTTCAATCTAGTTCGATTTGAAATGGTAATTCAACTTTAAATACAAAGTTGGTTTTCATTTCATCTTAATAACTATTAATATATATTAAGCATTCATTTGCATTCCAAATGTGGATTATTCTTCTCTCTCTCTCTATATATATATATATATATATATATATATATATATATATATAGAATAGCGATGTTAATATTTTTGGGATTATTTCGCTCACAATAAAAAACCATACAACGTTAAATCATTTGTAATATTTCGTACGTTTTGGTGAATGATTCTCACCTTAATCATCGAACTACAAGAAAAAATTATTAACGGTCAGCAATAACATATAACAGGCAAATACTTACAATTACTAGACAAAAGTTATAATAAGGTTTTTAACATAAGGTGTAGTATAAAAATATAATTAGCTAAATAATATTTAAAATTAAAACTAAAAAAATGGCTGGACTACATACTTCAAGTAATGTCACATTTCAATTGATTGACAGATGGAACAAAATAATGGAGCGAGTGTATATAAAAATGCGAGACAATCAATGTTTTATGGTATAAACGTTGTTTTTAAGGAAAGTAATTCAAATATATAAAAATTTTTACTACAATTGAGATGGTCTAAGACAGAAAAATTAAATAACAGGTAGTGATAATGGGGAAAGTAATAACCAAAAAGTAAATCGTCTAATTACTAAAGTAGTGATAGCTAAATATTGAGCTTTGATTGTAATGGTGGAATGTAGCAAATGTTTAAGAAGCTGAAGTTGAGGAAAAGTGTTTTTGCATTCTAACTTTAAAAAAAAAACAGATTGGTATTTAGTATAATCAAAGCAAGTAAAAGACACTCTCAATGTAAGAACCAGTATGACAGTATAAAGTATAGATTTAAAGACAATAAAAATTTAAATTGTTAATCGTGAATAGAATTTGGATTTTAAGAAAATGTAGAACAATTATTTGACTTTGTAGTTGGAAGTATACAAATATGAATAAACAGCATACAAATTATTGATGTTCTCTTTCTGATTTATTGGTTTATTCTGTTGATTAATGTGAAATGATTCCAAAAACAGTCTTTTTTTGTAGTTGCTTTCAGTGTCTATAATCTCTACATCATCATAGTTGATTCTATGACGTGTGTTATAAATGTGTAAAGAGAGAGCACAAGATATCTTCCCTAATTTTGCATCGCTCTTATGTTGTGTAAGACGACTGTGAAGCCATTGTTTTGTTTGACCTACATACGAGGCTTTACAGCTACAATTAACCTTATATATTAAGTTGCTACGTAGAGCCTTGTTAGTTTTTTCTTTTAGTTGGGTAAACAAGTTTCCAACAGACTTTCCTTTAGTATTGATAATAAGAATCTGAGGATGTTTTAAAGTTTTTATTAATAATGGTGAAAGGTTTGTTATATACTGTAGTTTTTTATAGATAAAATTTGTTGGTCTATTATGTATGGGTGGTATGAGTATATTGGAATATAACAATTTGGTTATAAGTGGTCTTGGATAAGCATTGTTGATTAAAATATTTTCTAGTTCCTTTAGATTTTTATCAATGAAATATGGTTCACAAATAGAAACAATGCGGTGTTTAAGACCTTAGGTCTTGTAACAAGTCATATTCTGAAGTTCAACTGTTTTTAAGTTATTTGATTTTAATGACATTAAGTGGTTCTACTACGATAATAAAAATAAATAGCAGGATTATGTTCGTATGAGGCGTTGGCAAATAATCGAACGATGATACAGAATCATCACACTGTCATTATTACTTTGTTAGACTGCGTGTTAGATTGCGTGTGTTATAAAATAGTAAAAATGTCAAGATTAGGTTATAGTAATGAAGATTTCTTAAATTTAATAACTACTTACGGTGAATGTAATAGAATAATTAGTCGAACTTGTCGATTATTTGCAGATAGATACCCGCATCTCTAAAAACCCAATAAGAATACAGTTAATCGTTTACTTCAAAACTGTAGAATGAATGGAGCATTTCTTCCACACATTAATCGCAGAATGCCGCAAGTCGAAAATGAAGACAATGAAATCACTGTTTTAGGATTTTTCTTTGCTTACCCAACTGCTTCATTACACGAAGTCAAAAGAAAAATAGGTATACCGTATGTGACCATTTATCGTATACTTAACAAACACAAATGGCGCCCGTATAAATTTTACTGCATCCAACATTTAAAACACACTGATTTGCCTCGGAGAGTTCAGTTTTTTGAGTAATTGCTAACTAAAAGTCAAGAGGACGAAAATTTTTTAAAAAACATTATTTGGACAGACGAAGCAAAGTTTACCAAAAATGAAGTCATTAATAGGCACAACAGCAGTTATTGGGCTCCCCAAATTCCACACGTAGTCCGTGAAAGCAATTTTTAAGAGAAATGGCAATTTAATGTATTTTGTGTCATTAATTGTGATTCAATCCTTTATCTCAAATTTTACAATGAAAATTTAACAGGAGAAAGGTATGCACATGTTAAGAAATGGGGTGCAGCCAATTCATTTTATCCATTACTTTCTCCTTGTTTCTCGTTGACAACTTGAACTTGTAACTTTCCAGAGTTATCTACACACTTGAGCTATAAATCTAATATAATTGACGTCGGTAACCACCCTACTTGGAATTTTCTGTTTGTTTGTTCAATGTTATCTCAAAATCCTGGGAAAAATAAAGACGGTTAACTGTGTTTCTTATTTACATGTTATTATAACAGCGTTGACAAACAACTTTAAAACCTATACCTATACTAAAATGGTTTCAAGTGCTAGCGCTTTTGAAATTACACATCCTCTTTGCTATAATTAAATACAAAGTTTAAATTGTTACGGAATTTAGATGCTCGCTTCTCCCCTACACAAAATTTGAACTGTAACATTATATACACTATCTTTACAAATATCTACACCTACAAGATTATAAAAATAACGTGTAATTGGTAAACGCATGGTTCTGGCAAAACCAAGATACAGGTTCAAGTCCTATCCAAGACCTTATATTTTCCATCTTTCAATTACTAGCTCGATTTGAAATGATCATTTGGGCTTTGCATAAAAGTCTAAGTTATTCTTATATCAGTATTACTTACATATTGGGTATTTTTTTGTCACTTCTAGTCGTATTATGATTTAAATGTATTTTTTGATGAATTAATGGTCAGACTAACATAGTTTGAATATAAAAAAATATAAGGAATTCAATTACATGAACAAGTAAATGTTTTTAGCATATATCCTGCTACACCTAATCCTTCCAGAACCTAACCCTGTAGTATATGAAAATGTTTTCCAGAAGGAATGCTGATATAGGGACTAGCAATGTTGTCTTTTAATATGATTTAAATGAACTTGTAGTTTACTTATCTTTTAGTTGCTTCCCATCCAGGTGCTACAAGAGTCACATCAATAAGTAAATTCAATCGATGCGAGCTACATGAAACTAAGATCATCAAACAAGACGATTATTATTATTGACTTGATCAGAAGATATAACCATTTATCTTCTATTTTTTATATACTAAAGCATTTTTTTAGTTTAGGTCATTTACCCTTTGTCTAAACAATTCCATCATGAAAATAATTGCATGTCACACTACATTATCTTGAAATGGTTTTCAATCAAAATAACATTTCTGAACTTTGGTTTTTCACTGTCAGTTTTTCATCATATTTTTGTCAGTGGCTTTTGCAATCGGACTCTTAATTAATAATACATTTTGTGTTTGGGGAGTGCCATATAAGATTCTAATAAAGACAGCATTTTTCTCCTTTTCATAACTAGCATCATCACGACAAAACACAGACCACCACTTTTGCACCTGTAAACTAAGATGGTCAGTTGCTAAAATTAGTCTTGCAGATAAGTATGTAATAATAAGACCAGTGACTTCTGGAAGAGTAGAAAGAAATGTTTAATTAAGCCAAAGAGTGTGATTAACAATTATCAAATACGCCTTTTGACTTAATTAGAATCAACATGCAATTCCTTCTGACTACATACAATATGTTATACATAGCTTTGGCAATTATATATGGTATTTGGACTCGAAAAGTTTTTAGCACAATTAATATTCTTCTATGAAATGTATCAAAACGTCTATTGAAATCGCTTTACATATCAAAAGCTTTTTTTACTGTCAATGACGAGTACAATTTTTAGTAATTAATCTTTTATTTTTAAATGTAGTAATATTATCTTCATATGCTTTGACTTACTGAAGGTTTTGATTTTATGCAATATAATCTAAATTTGATATAATTTTTTTAGCATGTCAAGAAGTCGTGAATGAATCTCCAGCAACTGTTAAAAAAGGTACTGTCAAAATAAAATATAAGCAAATTCGCCTATTATCTCGGAAAGCTACAAAACGTGGACGTCGGCAGTTATCTCAAAAGAAAGCACTTTCCTTACCATCACAGTCATCTTCCTCTGATCGTGTTTTTGAAACTACGGAAAGGTTAGATGCTCATAATGCCTTAAAGGTTAGTAACATTTAAAAAATTAGTATTTGTTACAATTCTAAAAGCATTTAAGTGAAGTTTTAGAAGTCGTATTGAGTATTGTGTTACTAAGATACTGAGATAATTAAAAATTTGTACTTGTATGTACAAGCATATTTATGTTCATATATATACACCATGTGTGTATGTATATATGCACACATGTGCATGTGTGTGCATGTATACATTAGTGTATTCATGTTCTTTTTAAATTCTCAATTTTATGATGATTGATCATTTGCTTAAATTTAAAGAAATGGAACATTTGTGTAAACGATGACATACTTGTCTAGAATATTTACTTTAGTTAGTATCAAATACTAAATAACAAAACAAAATGTGTGTTGATTTCAATAGTGTACACTTAATGTTGTGCATCTTTTAGAGTACCTCTCCATGGTGCATGTGTGTGTATATATATATATATATATATATATATATATATATAAATATATAAATATTTTAGGTAGTTTTTTACACAAGGTAAGTTGATAAATACTAACGTATTACAATTAATAAGATGAAATAATAACTTAGACTTTTATGCAAAACCCAAATAATCATTTCAAATCGAGCTAGTAATTGAAAGAAGGAAAATATAAGGTCTTGGACAGGATTTGAACCTGCATTTTAGTCTTGCCGGGACTGTGCGTTTACCAATTACGCCACCGAGACCGATGACTATAATTGGGAAATTTACAAATCCAAATCGTATACAGAACTATACCTAAACCTAACTTTCAATTACGTTTAGCATTTTTGTCAATCATATCTGAGATTGTCAAGTTTTTGACTTATGTCAGATATAGACAGGAAGCAACGCTCAAAATTACGGCTATAAGTTAAGTATTAAATATATAAATATTTTAGGTAGTTTTTTTTAATCTTACACAAGGTAAGTTGATAAATACTAACGTATTACAATTAATAATTTGGTAAACGCACAGTCCCGGCATGACTGCAATGCAGGTTCAAATCCTGTCCAAGACCTTATATTTTCCTTCTTTTATTTACCAGCAATGATCATTTGGGCTTTGCATAAAACTAAGTTATTATTTCATCCTATTAATTGCAATACGATAGTATTTATCAACTTACCTTGTGTAATTAACTACCTAAAATATTTATATATTTAATACTTGGCTTATAACCGTTATTTTGAGCGTTGCTTCCTGTCTATATCTGACATAAGTCAAAAAACTTGACAATATCAGATATGATTGACAAAAATGCTAAACGTAATTGAAAGTTAGGTTTAGGTATAGTTTTGTTCACGATTTGGATTTGTAAATTTCTCAATTATAGTCATCGATGTCGGTGGCGTAATTGGTAAACGTACAGTCCCGGCAAGACTGAAATGCAGGTTCAAATTCTGTCCAGGACCTTATATTTTCCTTCTTTCAATTACTAGCTCGATTTCAAATGATCATTTGGGTTTTGCATAAAAATCTAAGTTATTATTTCATCTTATTAAGTGTAATACGTTTATATATATATATATATATATATATATATATATATATATATATATATACATCTTGCTAACAATTCTGCGTCCTTACAAAGTTGATACGTTTTTGCGTCCACCAGAAATAGGGGAAATAGGTCATTACATATGTGGAGTATATTGTTGTTTATTTCTTGAAGAAGCCCAAAATCACAACAACATTGTAAAATAGTTAAATATATAGATATACACTATTTTGTATTTTCCTATCATTGTAGAGTTCTTTCAAAGCCATTTAATTTTGCATCCGTCGTATATCTTCCTTTCAATTTACATTAAATCTAGTATCACATTTGCTTCCTGCAACGTTGTCAATAACTCTTTGAAGTAACAGAGATGAAACATACAATTAATACCTTAAGAGAGACTAAGATATGAGTAATTGGACATTCTACATTTAGTCGTTTGTTTTTCTGTTGCCTGGCGACTTCAAACGTTCCAGTAGTAATATTATCAGATGGTAAGTGAATAAACTTACAACATCAATACTCGACTGCTTTCTGATGATATTAATACTACCGTCTCTCAAAGTGCTGCGTACGCATTATAATATACTCTACTTTGTGTCGATGCGCTGTTAAATTAAAACGTGTATGCATTCCCAATGTTTTATAAATTATATCAGGATGTAACTTTAAATGTTACTTTAAATTATTATCATAGCTTTCCATGATCAAGAAGTGGTTTAGATTTCAAATTTGATGACCTTTTTTTAATAGAAAACGTTAATTTTATTAATTCTAGAAAGGTTGGTAGTTTTTACATCTTATCGATACGCTTGTGTAAATCAGGACGTTAAAACGGTTTATTTTGGTGCAGGCGTCAGAAAATAAATGTTCGATAAATTTATTTTAATTTATTTTGCTTTTGCATACGCTAATTGATTTTATTGGTGTGATGATTACGTAAGCAGAAACGATCTTCCACTTCGTGAAATTACTTTAAGAATAGTTCTGTTTTGTAAAAAACATGATCACAATTTTTCTATGAAACCACTTAAAAAATTCTTTTTTCAATTCTTTACCAATGTTTGAAGTAATTTGAAACATACAATACAATACAAATTATTAAAAAAGCTGCATTCTTTCGTGGTGTTAATTGACTAACAGAGCGTGCGTTTAAATGTGCGGACGCCGCCGTTTCCGACAATAAAACAAAAATGAAAATAAAAGGAAATCTTTGGAACACGTTTAAAGCGCACCCCCAAATATTTTAAAGAAAGTCTCTTGTACACTTTAACAAAAGATGCTGAAGAGATTATGGGCTAGAAAAATCTTTAACTTGAAATACAATTTTTTTTTGGTTATTGTAAAAAGAATTTCCTCGTCAGTACAATATTTGGTCATTCCTATGTTCGTTTAGATGCATAAAGCGTTCTCGTATAGTTTATTGACATATTTGCATTAAAATGTCTACAAAATGGTTTAAGGTGGGGGTATGTAAAGCTAATTATGGTTTATAGTATGTATGTTTATTGTACGATCTGGGAAAGCTGCTCTAATGGAACATAGTAATTAATGACAGCCTACCTTACACTAAAATTTCAAAACTTAATCATTTCACAATACAACTTCGTTGGTGCGAAAATGTGCAAGAGGCTTTGTGTGCATCACCTGAACTTATTTAAATACAATACTCAAAAGTAGTTCTGAGAAACAGATTTTTTTTTGTTTTTTTTCAGGGCAATATCCAGTTTTCGTTAGCCCATTCTTTACTTCTGCCTGAACTCTAAGATGATTTTACTATTATGATATAATTCGATTTATTTGAAAGAATACTGAAGATATTGTTCCAGAACCAGCAATAAGAGAAGGGATTGAGAAACATAAATCCCTGACCGTTTACAAAATCGTTAAATGTAGCACCAAAATCAGATGTTTGTGATGTAGGTATCTTCCTTTATGTTGTGTGTTAGACAACGGTTTAGGAATCAAGTAAAAGACTTTAGAAACTACCTAGAAGCAGATATAAACATTGACCACAACATCGTAATTATGAAGGCCGCACATAAATTAAAAAATTCGAAAAAAAGAAACAAAAAAAGGCACTTTGATTTAGAGAAACTAAAAGATAAAGATATTCAACAAATATTCGAAAAAATTCAAATGAATTGCTAAAAGATATCGGGAAAATATCTGATACTAAGGAAGTAGAAACAGAATGGAATAACATTAAATCCAGCCTAGACATGGCGGGCAGAGATATTCTGGGGTATACACAAAAAGAAAATACCAAACCATGGACAACAAAGGATATCCTGAATTTAATAGAAGAAAGAGAAAGGTACAAAAATAAATCAAATGAAACAGGAAAACATAGATACGAAATCATAAAATGGGAAATTATTCGCAAATGCAGGAAAGCTAAAGAACAATGGATTGATGAAAAATGCAAAGAGATACAAACTAAGATGGAAATGGGAAAGACAGACGAGGCATACAAACTAATTAGAATCAAATTTAGGGATATAAAACCGTATAGCAAAAATATAAGGAATGCAGGAGGAAACAACATTATATAAAATGTAGAGAAAGTGGGTAGATAGCAAGAATATATAGGGAATTTATATGCAGAAGAGGAACTATCTGCATTAGAACAGGAATCAGACATTGAAAATGATAACTTGGGATATCATATACTTAGAAATGAGTTTGAATTAGCATTAAAGGGTTTGAAAAATGGTAAGGCTTCGGGTACAGATAAGGTGCAAGCAGAAACTCTAAAAGCCGCTGGACAAGCAGTAACTGAACGTCTCTTCCAACTTGTAAGCTATATGTATGAGACAGGCGAGATACCAAAAGATTTCAAACGTAACATCATATAACCATACCAAAAAAGAAAGGCGCGGATAGAAGTGAAAATTTTTGAACAATATTTTTGACAGCACACGTATCATAAATATTAACTAGAATTGTACAAAGGCGAATAGAAAAACGAGCTAGAGAAATACTAGGGTTTAGGCAAAACAGAGGAACACAGGAGGCTATTTTAGCTATGAGGGTGATGATGGAAAAAACAATAGAAAAGGGGAAATGTAGGCTAGCTCAGAATAGAAATCAATGGAGATACACACCCAACCAGTCTCAAGATAGATAAATTAATGACGAAAAAAGTAACTGTACTTAAACATGATGATTATTATAACCAACTACAAGTATTGGTTTGGCAATATTCTCGAATAATGTTAATTGTGTGCAAGGATTTACTGGAAAACTATTAATTCGGCAAATGTCTAAGTGTTGGGAGATCTTGGCAGCTATGGCTGCTTAATCCCCTTCACTGAATCTTGGTGAAATAGGGCATAAAATTAGAAAACAATAGAAGGGGAACCGAGCTGTATACAGGCTGTGTGAGAATTTCAGGGAACTGTGTAGGCTAGCTCGGATTATAAATAAGTGCAGGTACGTGTCCAACCAGTTTTGAGACGGAAACCTAATAACGAAAAAATAAGGGCAGATAAATCTGATGATTATTATAAACACCTAGGTGTTGGTTGTGAAATATCTGCAACTAATGTTGACTGTGCAAAAAGATATATTGGAAAAAATTTTAAATTGGTAAATGTTCTAGTGCTAGGGGGAACTTGGCAGCGATAGGCTACTTACCATTCTTCACAACCACTGAATGTCGGAGGAATAGGGTAATAATTGTAAAACAATTGAAGGGGACCGAATTGCATCTAACAAGAAAGAACAGCGCCTATAATGAAAGACAACAAACATAGAAACAAGAAGGAAATTGTTTAAAGCATATGTGTGGAGCACACCACAGTATGCCAATCAAATACGGACAGTAGAAAAAGTAGACAGAAAAACGGTAGCAGCCTTTTGGAATGTTGTGCTTCAGATGTATGAGGAAGATAGCATGGACAGACAAAGTTAATAACAATTAGGTTATAGAAATAGTAGGAGAACAAGGATATCTGTTGAAAAAAATAGGAGAAATAGAAGGGCAAAATGCGTTCTAAGGCATTTTTGGGGAATAGTATGGAATATATTACAAGCAGGGATAGGAAAAAGGATGTAGATTTAGACCCATATCAGATAGTGATAGAAGCAGACAGTGCAAGTTTCAGGGAAATTCGTACGTTAGTTCAGAATAGGAAATAATGATAGTACGCGTCTAACCAGTTCCAGGACTGAAGACCTAATGATGATGAAGGGTTGCTGCTATCACCAAAACTAATTTACATACCATTACTGATGGATGTTTTAATTGTAGGCTACTAAGCATTGCATTAAAAAAATTTTAAAGTTTACAGTTGACCCGTTTACGTGGTATAATATTTTCCTGTATAAGGGTTGCTGCCACCTCCCAAGACTGACCTTCGTGCGCTGTTGGTGGTGTTTACTTTTAGAACAGATTATTAGAGGAATGCATGTGAAAATTTTGTTCCAGTCTTATACGAGGTACGATTTATTTAGTTTAAGGGTTGCTGCTACCCTCAAGACTGGTTTTGGTGCACTATTGTTGGTGGATGTTTTTGTTATACATTATTAAGCATTGTATGTGCAAATTTTGAAAACTTTCTATCAAGTCGTTTACGAGCTATAATGTTTTTTAGTATAGGGGTTGCTGCAATCCCCAAGACTGGCTTTCGCCAACCTGTTGACGGTCTTTATCTTTGTAATAGACAATTAATAGATTGCATTTGGAAACTTTTTACCCGGTCCTGTACGAGGTACAATTTATTTAGTTTAAGGGTCGTTGCCATTTCCAAGACTAACCTTCGTGTGCTTCTAGTGGTGTTTATGTTTGTAGTA
This sequence comes from Platerodrilus igneus, assembly GCA_036346225.1. Taxonomy (NCBI): domain Eukaryota; kingdom Metazoa; phylum Arthropoda; class Insecta; order Coleoptera; family Lycidae; genus Platerodrilus; species Platerodrilus igneus. The sequence goes on from JARFIW010001213.1 coordinate 769,131, forward strand.
GACTATTAGGACTATTAGAGACATGCACGTGAAACTTATTTTCCACTCCTTTATGAGGTACAGTTTATTTAGTTTAATGGTTGCTGCTACCCCGAAGACTGGCTTTGGCACAGCATTGCCTGAGAGTGGTTTTGAAGGAAACTATTAGAAGATTGCATGTGAAAATTTTAAAAATTGTGTATTGTGTCATTTATAAACTATAATGTTTTTCAGTATAGGGGTTGCTGCCGTCCCCAAGACTGGCTTTAATGCACCGTTGCTAGTAAATATTTTTATATTAAATTATAGGATTACAAGTGATAATTTAAAATTTTTTACATCGCATCGTTTACGAACTACAATTTCTTTTAATGTAGCGGTTACTTTCACCCTCAAAGCTGGCTTTCACGCCCCGTTACGTGTGTTTATTTTTGTAATAGTGTGTTGGATGATTTCATGTTAAAACTATAAAAAATTCTAACCAGATACAATTTATTTAGTTTAGGGGTTGTTTCCACCCCAAGACTGGCTTTGGCTTACCATTGCTAGTGGATTGTTATTTTATAGACTCTTAAACAGTGCATGCGAAAATTTTTAAATTCTTCTAACGAGTTGTTTAGGAGCTTAACATTTTTTTAGCATAGGGGTTGCTGCCGTCCTCTAGACTGACTTTGGTGCAACGTTGCTGACTGATAATTTGTAATGTACTATTAGAGAATTGTATAAAAATCTTAAAAAAATTTTATCCCGTTATTTACGAGCTACATTTTTTTTGTAATATAGGGGTTGCTGCCACCCCAAGACTGGCTTTTGTGAACTTTTTGTTGATGTATATTTCTATTATAAACAATTGGAGCATTGGATGCAAACGTTTTGAATATTTTCTATTGTGTTATTTATGAGTTATAATTTATTCAGTGTAAGGGTGAAACTATTCCTTAAGTATGATAAGGGAGAATTATGTGCAAAATTATAAGTACCGATGTAGTCAGACACAATTTGCAAAATTCGAAATCTATATGTAAATATTTGTAATAAAATATTTTAATTATATTTTCTAAGCTTCACAAAATCGTTGCTAGAAAACAGTAAATAACATCATACACATGTAGAAATATGATAGGACATCATTTATACGATTTTGCAACCTAAAAAAATTAATAAATCCCCTCAAGTACAAGATATATATTAGTAGATAAAAGTTTGCATTCTCTGAAACTATACGGATGCAACTTCTACATAACTGTTCGTTGCCCTATCATCTAATACTCAAACACTTAATATATATTAGCGAATAAAAGTTTGCAGCAAACTCTATGGACGCAACGAAACTGCTCGTCGCACTATCATCTAAGCAGACTAACTGGCGCCACGCTCTGTTGCCATTTAGCGGATGTAAAAATGATAACATAATGAAATATTATGTATATTAAAATATATTCTGTGGCGCCCTTGACGGAAAATCGCTAGACTAAAACTATACGATTTCTGTACATTTTCCTATCAATTTTAAAGCCACTTTGCGTTTCTTAAATATTTAAAATAGAAATTTGTACACAAACTCATTTACTTTGATGTATTCCAAATCCTACCAATTTAGGTCTTCTTCCATATAAATATCTTAGCCAAAGAAATTACATGTCAATAACGCCAAAAGTTAAAAGGTTTATCTTGCGTCCAATATACGGTAGTAAGTTTACAAGGGACACAAGTTTAAATGTAAATTTCGGTCTATCGGGTGCAGAAATGATAGTAGGATGTATATATATATTGCCGTGGAACCTTCGGGACAGTCTCTGGACCTTTGATTAATTTCGTGCCCACTCCTTGGTCAACATAAAATTTAAAAAAAAAATTTTTTTCTAAAAAAATTTTTTACCCTTTATTTCGGGCGCCTTTGGATTTCTCTGCTCACTTTGGCTAGCTCAGCAATCGGCCTCTTTTTGAATACCTATCTTTACATACATACCTCTCTCACAGATACACCATCAAATGAAATTACCAAAATAATACAACAACCATGCAACCTTTTATTTACACATTTTAACGGATAAAATATTTACACATGAGTACAAACGATTTGGTACAATTGTTACCAGCTCAATTATTAAATGTTTTAAAGTCCTTGGTTTTTAAATTATTTTTACAAAAATTCTACATGATATGAGTAGATGGACCCCACATGCAACCCTAGTTTGACTTCCTACTGGTCTATTGTGAGCTCATTATAACCCAGTTTTTGTAAATGCTTTTTAAACCTTGCATTAGTGAAAACAAATTTACAGACTCGTTTACTCCTTACAATCACAATTTATAGCCTGAATAAACCTTTATTTATCATCAATAAACCCTTTTTTAATAATCAAAATTAATTGTCCAGCACATGTACCTTTTTAAACAAGTTTTAAAAATAATAAATACGCCACCAATAAGTCAAACACACAAACACCAAAATATTACCACAAGTGTTTATACAAAACAGAAATTTATAGTTTGTTACCTGGAGTCACCTATGTTCCTCGTCACTGCTGTAGATGGCTTCCAGAAACCCTCGTCGATGTGTCCATCTACTACGATGAAGTCTGGATCCACAGATCCCCACCATCTAATATCTCCGCTACCACTCCGGTTCTTCTTCCCAGATATCAGCTTCGTCTCAACAGTAACATTTCATACCAATATTTCATGCATACAAATTTCTTTCAGTTTTGCTCACCCCAAATATCATCCATCCATTTAATAACATTGTCGTAGTAACGGCACCTTTTATCGAAACAAGCACCAACTCGTGCAAACACTTTTATAACTTGCGGTCTGCTACTACAGCTTTTCTGATTTTAACAGGATGTTTAATGTAACTTTACTGAACACAATAATTACTAACCGAAAGCTTTTACTATTATAGATTGTAGATCTCAATAGAAAGGAAAAGAGAGCTTTAATCTATTTGTTTGAGTATTTATATTATTCTCAACCCCCCTAGTGGAACCTGTTTCATGTGAAAAGCTTGTTTTCGAAGCGGCTTCCTAAAATTTTGAACGTAACCAACTATAATTTCTGACAAATCCCCCGTCCGTCGTGCTGTTTACATAGAATTTTGTTTCCTACCTTACCGTACGCACACTTCTTGAAAACTGTTGGCCATCGACCAATGATAGAAGTTTCCCCCATCCAGATGTGCTACCTCTCAGCTATCCATCTATGTTCTACGCATATCTGTTGTCTCCTTTAGAACCCCTCTTAAGTTACAGAAAATCGATATTGTGTTTGGCCTTCGCCTTTGCACGTGTATATCTTACGTGCCTTCTATCCAACGCTTCATTTATACTTTTCTCTGTCTGTTTTATATTATCGATCGTTTATTCCACTCACTCCTTAAGGTACTGGTTTTTGTAACAGCTTATACAAATTGACGGTTGCAAACAATTTTTATGGAATTTTGTGCTAAGGTTCATTTTATATTCTACGAACCTGACATATAACAACAGGTGTTTCTTGAAACAACCGACCGTTGAAAATAACAATTCTCGGTTTCTTCGCTTTGTAGTATTTGTATAATGGAACGTTGGCCTTTATACTGAATAACATTTGCGTTTGAAATGATTGATTTTCTATTCAAGCACGCTTTTTCCTTGCTTCCATGCGTTTGATTAAGAGTTGTTATAATTTCTTATGCGTATCCCTGAGCTTTTTTATGTATTCTAAAACTTTCTTCCCTTATATAATTTTCACATTCCAATTTAAATATAGAAAAATACCTTAATACCCGTCAGTTTCCACTATATAAATTAATTAATTTGGCGCGTAAATAATTTGCTACTATTTCTATATACACAGATGCTAAAAGTTTATTGTCTACACCTATTTACCCTTTAAATCCACAACATATATATATATATATATATATATATATATATATAAATATTATAAGTAGTTTTTTACACAAGGTAAGTTGATAATTTCAATATATATATATATATATATATATATATATATATATTGTTGTGATACTGTGGCAATACCCTTATGCGCCCTTTTTATGAATTAAAAGGTATACATTTTTAATTTGTCAATTTTTGATTTTTATTATATAATTTTGATTGCGCCGGCTAGCTCAGTTTTTGTATTACGCATGGAGTTTGCGACAATATGACAAACAAAGATTTAAACCTCCCATCTATTCTCTTTTCTGTTCTAATCTTTAAACCAAAACACCATAAGCACAAATTATTATAATGTTCTCAAAAAAATATTTACAACGTATGAAAAGGTTAAAAATTGTTTAACTGGAATTTTCTTCTAATTGAATCAATAAATTTATATAATTATTATTACCAAAGATGATCAAAAACTCAGCAAAACCACTAGTACTCTCAATTATTTTCTGAAGCCTATGAATGTTCATTTAACCTCATTTATTTACGTAATTTTACAACGTATAACCAAAATTAAATCCTGCCGACCCCTCACATAAATTATCATGAAAGCAATTTTAAAGTATTTGAAATTTGTAATATTTAGTTAAATGTTACATCTTAAGTTATTACAGTTTAGAAAAGTGTAAAGAAATATCCACATATAAAATAATTAAATAATAATAAACATTCGGATTGGCTAACCTGTTGTTTTGCATCTACTTAAATTCCGTCACTGGTCCAAGCGTTGTGTGCATTTCTCATCTAGCGCCTTAAATATACTTCATCAAGTTCCTTCACCATAAATAATTGTTTCAGCATTGAGTTAACTTGTTCCCATATTTATATCTGTCTCTGGTAATTGTTTGGAGCTTCTTTAAGTATTCTTTGGGGTTTCTTTAGAGGTTCTGTAGGAGTTCTTTAGACTCCTTTTTCTATCTAGGACAAAACGACAAACCATAAATTTTTCATATTTTCTGCTGAATTATTTCACACTTCACCATAACTTATTCCACGTGTATATTTTTGGTCTTCAGAGACGTGAACTGTACGTTACTTCATGGTCAACTGATTTGTTTACAAATCCGGTCATATTTAAATGCACCGACTATCTATAGAAAAGCGCAAAGTTTGCTGTTTGTCTAAACTAGGTTTTCGGATACTCCATGGTGTTATGCTTGTATATTAACATCAATGCGTTCATTCTGTCACGTACGATTTCAAGTTAATAGCATTGATTCACCTGGATGTTCATACTTTTCGATAAGTAAATCGTTGTTTGTTTAAATAAATTTGGTGAACTTTGATTTTCAATAAACATGCTTTGTTTGTTTCCAATAAATCAGGTGTCGTTTTAATTCTCTAGTCTCGTAGACAAATTACAATGTATGAATTAAATTATCGGCGTTTTCTATCCTACGCATTATTAAATCTGCTTGTATTAATTAGGATTCTTGATGCGTTATCTACGCGTGTTGCGTTTCAGCTTGCATTTATTTATTTAACAACTTGCGGATTTGTTTTATTCAAATAGATCTTTGAAGTATTTTTCATTAACTAAATTAATTGCGATTATTATTTATATACAGGGCGTTATCATTTACTTTTCAGTATAATCATCGTATTTCTTGTTTCCTTTAGAAAACTGTGTGGTTTTCTGAGCCCCCTATGTATTTTATGTGGAGTGCGCTATACTCTTGGTCCTAACAACCCCTAAATGACCCTATTAACACAGCTATATATATATATATATATGTATATATATATATATATATATATATATATAATGGTTAATGGACTGGTTAGCCTAATTATTTTGGTAACAAGATGGTAGTATACTGGGTATGAAGTCCAAATAATAATAGTTTATGTAAAATTCAAAATTTAATTTCTTCTGCTTAACATTTCGGCAAAACTTTTTGCCTTTGTCAAAAGCATGTACAATTAGAAGTGTTGTAATACAAAACTAACATAATATAATAGATAAGTTCCTTACTGTATAAAATCAATATTTGTCAAATTTGAAAAATAGCAAAATTGTCAAAATTTAAAATTAACATATGATTACGTTGATCAAAAATTATTAATAAAATTCATTTAGTAGGAAACAGGATGTAGATCTAGTAACAAATTGAGTCTTAAAAACTAATATGTTGGAAGATTAATATGGTTGAAGTAGATGATGTAGCTTTAATGTTTATGTGATTATCATGAAAGAAAGCTCTTAATGAAGCGCATTAGATTTAAAGTGATTTAAACTGTATAGAGTAGAATAAAATCTGTGTGTGTCTTCTATATCTTGTTTATTATTCAAACATTGTTCTTCTTTGTTTATATAGTACGATTCTAGAAAGAGTTTGGTTTTGTAATTGGATTCTTTGTCTAATATTTTAATTTCTTCATATGCCGGAGTATGTTTGGTTGTATAAACATGTTTACCTAATGCACATTTGTTAGAATTGATCCTGCAGTCACTTCTATGTTGCGTCAGACGATTCCTCAACCATTGGGAAGTTTGACCAACGTAGGATGCCCGACAGCATAGACGTATTGTAAATTAGTTACTGTTTAATAATTTAGGTAGTTCTTTGTTCTAGTAAAAGGTTGTTAAGGATTGTTGCTCAAATGCAATGGCATACCAGGTTGTTTAAGAACTCTAGTAACGGATAAACCCCAAATAAAGGTAGTTTTGTATGGTTAAACTGTAATGTTGTGTGCTATTGTTGTTGTATTATTGTTGAATTGTGATTGACATTGTCTTATTGTTATTAATATTTTGAGATAAATTATTGTATATTATTATGGAAGCTATTGTTTATATTCAAGTGTTGGTGAGATGAGTCGAATGTTTGGGGTAACCATTGTTTAATAAGGATTGAAAGATTCTTTTATTTTATTTAAATTGGGGATCAGAAACCTTCGAACGATATTCATGGCATTGACGGTGTTGAATTTGTTTCAATGAATGGTTGGAAAGAAAATTCAAACTACCGAATTGGTTTGATAATAGTCAAATATTAAACGTTGTTTGTTCATCTGATAACAGATATCAAGCAGGTAATTTTCCATCTATTTCTGTCTCACCATGAATTTATTGTTTATCACATAACGTGGTTATTGTTTATGATTGTTGTGGGCAGAACAGATGGTCATCAACGATTGACGAAAGTCATTAAGTACGTGGGAGCACAAAATCTGGAGAGAATCCATAATGATTTGGCACGATGGGTAATATTGGAGAGCCCTGGCAGAAAGTTGAGATAAAACAATCTGAAAACAAAATAATATTATTAAAATCAATTAACAGTAGCAAAATAGTCAACAGGAATTACATTGGCAAATTATTAGACGGATAGAATCTATTCTTGATCACAGATACCACAAGCAAAGACATAAAGAGGTAAAATTAGTAACATAATCTTGAATACAAACAATCAAAAACCAACAAAATAACATTTAGATCACAATCTATAAAGTTAAAGTTTTATCAATAACCCCGAATTATGTACAAGCAGAAGTAAACCGTCGTCACACAAACACATATGTTGATAATCCTAGCATTATAATCGATACTACACTATAAAGTTTTAAAAGATTCTACTTTCACTATTCAAAACGTACACGATCATAAAATTATATAAAGCATTTTAAATGATACTGAAAGAAACAGTTATCCAATTATAATTCAACCACAGGTAAATATTATGGACAACTGTTTTTTTTTCAGTATCATTTAAAATGCTTTTTTTTATGAAGTAATTTTATATGATCGTTGACAACGTTTTTGAATGGTGAAAGTAGGATCTTTTTTTAAAACTTTATAAGTTGTAGTATCGGTTAATAATGCTAGGGATTTATCAACATATTGTAGTTTGTCTATGACGACGGTTACTGCACCTTTATCTGCTCTTGTTACAATTAATTCGGGGTTATTGGATAAAAACTTTTTAACTTTATAGAATTGTGATCTAAACTGGTTATTTTGTTGGTTTTTTATTGATTTGTTTGTGAAATTCAAGATTATGTTACTAATTTTACCTCTTTTTATGTCTTTTTGCTTTTGTGGTAACTCGGTAGAGGCAAGAATAGATTCTATCCGTCCTAATAATTTGCCAATGTAAGATTCCTGTTGACTATTTTCTTGCTACTGTTAATTTGATTTTTAATAATATTTATTTTGTTTTTCAAGATTGTTTTTATCTCCAACTTTTCTGCACACCTATGGGCTCTCCAATATTACCCATCATTGCCCAAATCATTGGATTCTTTCCTAGATTTTGTGCTCCCACGGTTACCTTACGAAATGACTTTCCTCGTCAAGTACGTTGATGACATCATCTGTTCTGCCCCACCACATCATATCAATGAAACAATAACCACGTTCAATAGCTTTGATAAACAATTAAAATTCACTGGTGAGACAGAAATAGATGGAAAATTACCTTTTCTTGATATCTTAGTTATCAGATGAACAAACAACGTTTTAATATTTGACTATTATACTAAACCTACCAATTCAGGTAGATATTTGAATTTTCTTTCCAACCATTCATTGAAACATAAATTCAATCATCAATGCTATGAAATATCGATCGAAAGATTTCTGATCCCCAATTTTAAATAAAATAAAAGAATTTTTTTTCAATACCTTATTAAACAATGGTTACCCCAAACAATTTTACAACTCATCTACACCAACACTTTGAATATAAACAATAGCTTCCATAATAATATTAATAATAATTTATCTCAAAATATTAATAATAATAAGCAAGACAATGTCAATTTCAACAATTCCAATAAAATAATAATAACAAAATAGCTTACCACCTAACAACATTAAAATTTAAATACCACCATATACAAAACTACCATTTATTTGGGGTTTAGATATCATAGTAAGAGTTCTTAAACAACCTGGTATTGCCATTGCATTTGAGTACAACAATACTATTAACAACCTATTTACTAGAACAAAGAACCCTACCCCTAAATTATTAAACAGTAACTTAATTTACAAGATCGTCTATAGCTGTCAGGCATCCTACATTGGTCAAACTTCCCAATGGTTGAGGAATCGTCTGACACAACATAGAAGTGACTGCATAATCAATTCTAACAAATGTGCATTAGCTAAACATGTTTATACAACCAAACATACTCCGGCATATGAAGAAATTAAAATATTAGACAAAGAATCCAATTACAAAACCCAACTCTTTCTAGAATCGTACTATATAAACAAAGAAGAACAATGTTTGAATAATAAACAAGATATAGAAGACACACACAGATTTTATTCTACTGTATACAGTTTAAATCACTTTAAATCTAATGCGCTCTATTAAGAGCTTTCTTTCATGATAATCACATAAACATTAAAGCTACATCATCTACTTCAACCATATTAATCTTCCAACATATTAGTTTTTAAGACTCAATTTGTTACTAGATCTACATCCTGTTTCCTACTAAATGAATTTTATTAATAATTTTTGATCAACGTAATCATATGTTAATTTTAAATTTTGACAATTTTGCTATTTTTCAAATTTGACAAATATTGATTTTATACAGTAAGGAACTTATCTATTATATTATGTTAGTTTTATATTACAACACTTCTAATTGTAGATGTTTTGACAAGGCAAAAGTTTTGTCAAACGTTAAGCAGAAGAAATTAAATTTTGAATTTTACATAAACTATTATTATTTGACTTCATACCCAGTATACTACCATCTTGTTACTAAAATATATTTATATATATATATATATATATATATATATATATATATATATATATAGGTACTAACTTATCTCTATGACCTCCGTATATCGCGGACGTACAGGCCTCCACCATTTCCATGACTGTATATGCAACATTGTGGGTGTATTTCGTTGAGGGAATTCATACTATTCGGTTTCCTAAAGAGGGTAAATAAATCTCACTTTTTTCCACTTATATATAGTTATATACACACTACGAACCAACCTCCAGTTTATATGGAAAACGTATCATTGGTTGGTCCCTATTGCCTCATTCAGCGTTGCCAGTTCTTGTAGGTCGGATATGAAGAGTAAATGACTCATCAACGAACAATATATGTGAAGCTTGTTAGTAATGCGTATTTGCTTGTAAAGCGTTTATAATTTAGTTTGCTGTTAGTTTTATCGACAATGCAGTTTGTAGGAAATATTTTACTACATGAAATCGTTTCAGTGAGAGAGCGAGGTGAAATACGAGAGACTTTTTCAACCCTGTTTTGTTTGAATGAAATTTTGATGAAAAATCGATTGTTTACGCCGTAAGGGCTATAACTAAAAATACTACAAAAGTATTTCTAAAACTTTCTATCTATATAAATTAATAAACTTTATAACTTGAAAGCGGAATCTGTCTATAAAATATACTTGTAAATTTAAATATAACTAGAAATTTACGACTTTTAAAGAGAGAATTGGTTCATGTTAAAAATGTACAATTTGCACATTCTAATCCTTTAACACACATATTACAATATTATACCGAAATCTTTAATGTCAACTAAGTTACTTGATACATTAATTATTTTATACCAATAAAATCGTAGAGATAGTATATCTATTATTTAGTGTTCAAACAGTATTTTTTTGGGTATTGTTTTTTCACTAAAAAGTCAACATCTTTCTTCGATTACATAAGAAACTAAGAATGGATGTATTAGAAATACTCCATTACAACTAAGTTACAAGCGTGTAAATACAGAGAAAAATTTTCTATAATAGGGTAAGAAAGATAGAGGGATAAAGAGATACAGAGGTAGAGAGATACAGAGATAGAGAGATAGAGATAGAGAGATGGAGAGATGAAAAGATGGAGAAATGGAGAGATGAAAAGATGGAGAGATGGAGAGATAGAAAAATAGAGATAGAAAGATAGAGAGATAGAGATAGAGAAATAGAGAGTTAGAGATAGAGAGATTGAGCGTTAGAGAGATGGAGAGATGAAAAGATGGAGAGATAGAGAGAGAGAAAAATAAAGATAGAAAGATAGAGATAGAGAGTAGAGAGATGAGAGATAGAGATATAGAGATAGAGATGAGAGATGAGAGATAGATAGAGAGATAGAGAGATAGAGAGAGATAGAGAGATAGAGAGATAGAGAGATAGAGAGAAGAGAGAGATAGAGAGATAGGAGATAGGAGGAGATAGAAGAGAGATAGAGAGATAGAGATAGAGATAGGAGAGATAGAGATAGAGAGATAGAGATGAGAGATAGAGGTGGAGAGATGAGAGATAGAGATAGAGAGATAGAGAGATAGGGAGATAGAAATAGAAGATGAGTAGAGGTAGAGAGATGAGAGATGGAGAGATGGAGAAGAGATAGAGAGATAGCGATGATAGAGAGATAGATAGAGATAGGTGAGATAGGAGAGATAGAAAGAGATAGAGAGATGAGAGGATAGAGGTAAGAGAGATAGAGATAGAGAGATGGAGAGATGGAAAGATAGAGAGTAGAGAGATAGGGATAGAGAGATAGATAGAGAGATAGAGAGAGTTAGGAGATATGGTGGAGAATGAGAGATAGAGAGATAAGAGATAGGGAGAGAGATAGAAGAAGATAGACAGGTAGAGAAAGGAGATAAGAGAAGATGTGAGAGATGAGAGAAGAAATGAGAGATAGAAGAACAGAGAGATGAGAGAAGAGAGAGATAGATGAGAGATGAGAGAGATAGAAAGAGATAGAGAGATAGAGAGATAGAAAAGGAGAGATGGAAGAGAGATAAAAGAGATAGATAGATAGAGAGAGATGGAGATAAGATAGAGAGATAGAGAGATAGGAGATAAGAAGATGGAGATGCAGAGAGATGAGTAGATGAGAGAGATAGAGAGATGGAAAGGAGATAAGAGGAGAGAGATAGAGATAGAGAGTAGGAAGATAAGAGATAGAGAGATACGAGAAAAGAGAGACAGAGAGAGAGCAGAGAGAAGAGAGAGAGAGTTAGAAGAGAGAATGAGAGAGATGACAGGATAGAGAGATACAGAGATAGAGAGATAAGATAGAAGAAAAATGAGAGATGGAGAGATGGAGATATAAAGAAATAGAGAGATAGGTAGAGAGATAGGAAGATAGATGGAGAGATAGGGAGATAGGGAGATAAGAAAGATGGAGAGATGGAGAGATAGATGGAGAGATGGAGAGATAGATGGAGAGATGGAAAGATAGAGAGATAGAGAGATAGAGCGATAGAGATAGAGAGATAGGAAGATAAGAAGATATGGAGATAGAGAAATAGAGCGATAGACAGAAAATAGAGAGATAGAGAGATGGAGAGATAGTGGAGATAGAGAGATGGAGAGATGGAGAGATGAGAGAGAGAGAGAAGAGATAGAGAGATAGAGAGATAGAGAGATAGAGAGATAGAGAGATAGAGAGATAGAGAGATAGAGAGATAGAGAGATAGAGAGATAGAGAGATAAGGAGATAGGGAGATAGGAGAGGTGGAGAGATGGAGAGATAGGGAGATAGAGAGATACAGAGATACAGAGATAGAGAGATAGAGAGGTGGAGAGATGGAGAGATGGAGAGATGGAGAGATAGAGAGATAGAGAGATAGGGAGATAGATAGATAGAGAGGTGGAGAGATGGAGAGGTAGATGGAGCGATGGATGGAGAGATGGAAAGATAGATGGAGAGATAGACGGGGAGATAGATGGAGAGATAGATGGAGAGATGGATGGAGAGGTGAAGAGATAGGGAGATAGGGAGATATAGAGATGGAGACATGGAGAGATGGAGAGATGGAAAGATAGATAGAGAAATGGTTGGAGAGATGGAGAGATAGATTGAGAGATAGATGGAGAGTTTGATGGAGAGATAGATGGAGAGATAGATGAGAGAGATAGATGGAGAGATAGATGGAAGATGAGATAGGAGATATAGAGATGGAGAGACGGAGAGATGGAGAGATAGAGAGATACGGGTAGAGAGATTGATAGAGAGATAGAGAGTTAAGGAGAAAGGGAGAAAAGAGATAGATAGTTCGAGAGATAGAGAGACAGAAAGAGAGAGAGAGAGAGAGAGCCAGAGAGAAGAGAGACAGGAGTTAAAGAAATAGAGAGATACAGGGATAGAGAGATACAGAGATAGAGAGATAAGATAGATAGAAAAATGGAGAGATGGAGAGATGGAGATATAAAGAAATAGAGAGATAGGTAGAGAGATAGGAAGATAGATGGAGAGATAGGGAGAAGAGATAAGAAAGATGAAGATAGAGATAGAGAGAGATGAGAGATAGATGGAGAATGGAAAGATAGAGAGAAAAGATAGGGATAGAGAAGAGAGAGGAGAAGAAGATAGGAGATAGAAAATAGAGATAGAAAATAGAGAGATAGAGAAGAGAGATAGGAGTAGAGAGTGAGAGAGAGAGATGAGGATAGAGAGAAGAGAGAAAGAATAGAGAGATAGAGAGATAGAGAGATAGAGAGATGAGAGATAGAGAGATAGAGATAGAGAGGAGAGAAGAGAGAAAGGAGAAGGAGATAGAGAGGAGAGAGGAGAGAAGGAGATAGAATAAGAGAACAGGAAGAGAGATAAGAGATAGAGAGGTGAAATGAGAGAGAAGATGGAGAATAGAAAGAGAGATAGGGAGATAAAGATAGAGAGTGAGAGATGGAGAGTAGATGGAGATGGAGGAGAGATGGAGATAGATGGGAATAGGAGATAGATGGGGGATGGAGATGGATGGAGAGTGAGAGATAGGAGATAGGAGATAAGAGATGGAGAATGGAGAGATGGAGAGATAAGAAGATGAGAATGGTGGAGAGATGGAGAGATAGAGAGAGATAGATGGAGAGTGAGAGAGATAGATGGAGATAGAGAGAGATAGATGGAGAGATAGATGGAGAGATGGAGAGATAGGGAATGAGATGAGAGAGAGAGATGGAGAGATGAGAGATAAGGGAGAGAGAGATAGATGAGAAGGAGAAGAGAAGAGATAGAAGTGAGAGATAGAGAGAAGAGAGAGAGAAGAGAGAGAGAGAGAGAGAGAAAGGAGAAGGAGTAGAATAGAGAGAGGAGATAAGATAAGAGATGAGAGATAGAAGATAGTGGAGAGATGAGATGAGAATAGAGAGATAAGAAGGAGAATAGGAAGATAGTGGAGAGATAGGAGAAGATAGAGAGATAGAGAGATAGAGAGATAGAGAGAGAGGTAGATGGAGATGGAGAGATGGAAAGATAGAGAGATAAGAGATAGAGAGATAGAGAAGATAGAAAGATAGGAGATGAGAAATGAGAAAAGAAATAGAAAGATAGAGAGATGGAGAGATAGTGAGAAAGAGATAGAGAGATGGAGAGATGGAAAATGGAGAGAGAGAGATAGAGATAGAGATAAGGAGATAGGGAGATGGAGAGTAGGAGAGATGGATGGAGAGATGAGAGATAGAGATAGGGAGATAGAGAGATAGAGAAGAGAAATAGAGAGATAGAGAGAAAGAGATAGAGAGATAGAGAGGTGGAGATGGAGAGATGGAGAGATGGGAGATAGAGAGATAGAGATAGAGATAGAGAGTGGAGAGATGAGAGAGGATGGAGAGATGGATGGAGAGATAGAGAGATAGATGGAGAGATAAATGAGAGATGGAGAGTATGAGATAGAGATATATAAAGATGGAGAGATGGAGAGATAGAGAGATAGATGGAGAGATAAATGGAGAGATGGAGAGATATGGAGATAGAGATATATAAAGATGAGAGATAGAGAGGTGGAGAGATGGAGAGATAGATGGAGAGATGGATGGAGAAAGATGGAGAGATAGATAGAGAGATAGATGGAGAGAGTGGAGAGATGGAGATAGATGGAGAGATGGAGAGAGAGATGGAGAGAGATGAGATAGGAGAGATAGAGATAGAGAGATAGAATAGAATGAGAGAGATAGAGGTGAGAGATAGATGAGATGGAGAGATGGAAGATGAGAGCTAGAGAGATAGGGATAGAGATAGAGAGTTAGCGAGATATGGTGAAAGAGATAGAGAGACAAACAGATAGAGCGATAGAGAAGAGAGAGTAGAGGTAGAGATAGAGAGATAGAAAAATAGAGATAGAAAGATAGAGAGATAGAGAAAGAGAGAGATAGAGAGGTAGAGAGGTAGAGAGATAGAGAGATAGAGTGATAGAGAGATAGAGAGATAAAGAAATAAAGAGATAGATAGAGAGATGGAGAGAGATAGAGAGATGGAGAGATAGAGAGATAGCGAGAGAGATTGATAGAGAGATAGAGAGTGAAGGAGAAAGGCAGAAAGAGATAGATAGTTCGAGAGATAGAGAGACAGAAAGAGAGAGACAGAGAGAGAGAGCCAGAGAGAAAGAGAGACAGAGAGTTAAAGAAATAGAGAGATACAGGGATAGAGAGATACAGAGATAGAGAGATAGATAGATAGAAAAATGGAGAGATGGAGAGATGGAGATATAAAGATATAGAGAGATAGGTAGAGAGATAGGAAGATAGATGGAGAGATAGGGAGATAAAAGATAGAGAGATAGAGCGATAGAGAGATAGAGAGATGGAGAGATGAGATGGAGAGATGGAGAGATAGGAAAGAATAGAGAGATAGAGAGATGAGCGCGATGAGAGATGAGAGATAGGAAGATAGAAAGATATGGAGATAGAGAAATAGAGCGAAAAAGAAATAGAAAGATAGAGAGATGGAGAGATAGTGAGATAGAGAGATAGAGAGATGGAGAGATGGAAAAATGGAGAGATAGAGAGATAGAGAGATAAGGAGATAGGGAGATGGAGAGTAGGAGAGATGGATGGAGAGATGGAGAGATAGAGAGATAGGGAGATAGAGAGATAGAGAAATAGAGAAATAGAGAGATAGAGAGATAGAGAGATAGAGAGATAGAGAGGTGGAGAGATGGAGAGATGGAGAGATGGAGAGATAGAGAGATAGAGAGATAGAGAGATAGAGAGGTGGAGAGATGGAGAGATGAGATGGAGAGATGGATGGAGAGATAGATAGAGAGATAGATGGAGAGATAAATGGAGAGATGGAGAGGTATGGAGATAGAGATATATAAAGATGGAGAGATGGAGAGATAGATAGAGAGATAGATGGAGAGATAAATGGAGAGATGGAGAGATATGGAGATAGAGATATATAAAGATGGAGAGATAGAGAGGTGGAGAGATGGAGAGATAGATGGAGAGATGGATGGAGAGATAGATGGAGAGATAGATAGAGAGATAGATGGAGAGAGATGGAGAGATAGGGAGATATAAAGATGGAGAGATGGAGAGATGGAGATATGGAGAGATAGAGAGATAGCGAGATAGGGAGATAGGAAGATAGAGAGATAGAAAAATAGAATGATGAGAGGTATAGAGGTAGAGAGATGGAGAGATGGAAAGATAGAGAGCTAGAGAGATAGCGCGATAGAGAGATAGAGAGTTAGCGAGATATGGTGAAAAGAGATAGAGAGACAAACAGATAGAGCGATAGAGAAGTAGAGAGGTAGAAAGGTAGAGATATAGAGAGATAGAAAAATAGAGATAGAAAGATAGAGAGATAGAGAAAGAGAGAGATAGAGAGGTAGAGAGGTAGAGAGATAGAGAGATAGAGTGATAGAGAGATAGAGAGATAAAGAAATAAAGAGATAGATAGAGAGATGGAGAGATAGATAGAGAGATGGAGAGATAGAGAGATAGCGCGGTAGAGAGATTGATAGAGAGATAGAGAGTGAAGGAGAAAGGCAGAAAAGAGATAGATAGTTCGAGAGATAGAGAGACAGAAAGAGAGAGACAGAGAGAGAGAGAGAGAAGAGAGACAGAGAGTTAAAGAAATAGAGAGATACAGGGATAGAGAGATACAGAGATAGAGAGATAGATAGATAGAAAAATGAAGAGATGGAGAGATGGAGATATAAAGAAATAGAGAGATAGGTGGAGAGATAGGAAGATAGATGGAGAGATAGGGAGATAAAGAGATAGAGAGATAGAGCGATAGAGAGATGGAGAGATGGAGAGATGGAGAGATAGAGAGATAGAGAGATAAGGAGATAGGGAAATAGGGAGATAGGGAGATGGAGGGATGGAGAGATGGATGGAGAGATGGAGAGATAGGGAGATAGGGAGATAGAGAGATAGAGAGATAGAGAGGTGGAGAGATGGAGAGATGGAGAGATGGAGAGATAGAGCGATAGAGAGATAGGGAGATAGGGAGATAGAGAGATGGAGAGATGGATGGAGAGATGGAGAGATAGGAGATAGAGAGATAGAGAGGTGGAGAGATGGAGAGATGGAGAGATAGGGAGATAGGAAGATAGAGAGATAGAGAGATAGAGAGGTGGAGAGATGGAGAGATGGAGAGATAGGGAGATAGGGAGATAGAGAGGTGGAGAAGTGGCGAGATGGAGAGATGGATGGAAAGATGGAGGGATGGATGGAGAGATAGATGGAGAGATAGATGGAGAGATAGATGGAGAGATAGGAGAGATAGGGAGATATAGAGATGGAGAGATGGAGAGATAGAGAGATAGAGAGATAGAGAGATAGAGAGATAGAGAGATAGAGAGATAGAGAGATAGAGAGATAAGGAGATAGGGAGATAGGGAGATAGGAGAGATGGAGAGATGGAGATAGGAGAGATGGAGAGATAGGGAGATAGAGAGATACAGAGATACAGAGATACAGAGATACAGAGATAGAGAGATAGAGAGTGGAGAGATGGAGAGATGGAGAGATGGAGAGATAGAGAGATAGAGAGATAGGGAGATAGATAGATAGAGAGGTGGAGAGATGGAGAGGTAGATGGAGCGATGGATGGAGAGATGGAAAGATAGATGGAGAGATAGACGGGGAGATAGATGGAGAGATAGATGGAGAGATGGATGGAGAGGTGAAGAGATAGGGAGATAGGGAGATATAGAGATGGAGACATGGAGAGATGGAAAGATAGATGGAGAAATGGTTGGAGAGATGGAGAGATAGATTGAGAGATAGATGGAGAGATAGATGGAGAGATAGATTGAGAGATAGATGGAGAGATAGATGGAGAGATGGAGAGATAGGGAGATATAGAGATGGAGAGACGGAGAGATGGAGAGATGGAGAGATAGAGAGATAACGCGGTAGAGAGATTGATAGAGAAATAGAGAGTTAAGGAGAAAGGTAGAAAAGAGATAGATAGTTCGAGAGATAGAGAGACAGAAAGAGAGAGACAGAGAGAAAGAGAGGGAGCCAGAGAGAAAGAGAGACAGGGAGTTAAAGAAATAGAGAGATACAGGGATAGAGAGATACAGAGCTAGAGAGATAGATAGATAGAAATATGGAGAGATGGAGAGATGGAGATATAAAGAAATAGAGAGATAGGTAGAGAGATAGGAAGATAGATGGAGAGATAGGGAGATAGGGAGATAAAAAGATAGAGAGATAGAGCGATAGAGAGATAGAGAGATGGAGAGATAGATGGAGAGATGGAGAGATGGAAAGATAGAGAGATAGAGAGATAGCGCGATAGAGATAGAGAGATAGGAAGATAGAAAGATATGGAGATAGAGAAATAGAGCGAAAAAGAAATAGAAAGATAGAGAGATGGAGAGATAGTGAGATAGAGAGATGGAGAGATGGAAAGATGGAGAGATAGAGAGATAGAGAGATAAGGAGATAGGGAGATAGGGAGATGGAGAGTAGGAGAGATGGATGGAGAGATGGAGAGATAGAGAGATAGAGAGATAGAGAGATAGAGAAATAGAGAGATAGAGAGGTGGAGAGATGGAGAGATGGAGAGATTGAGAGATAGAGAGATAGAGAGATAGGGAGATAGAGAGATAGAGGTGGAGAGATGGAGAGATAGATGGAGAGATGGATGGAGAGATAGATAGAGGGATAGATGGAGAGATAAATGGAGAGATGGAGAGATATGGAGATAGAGATATATAAGGATGGAGAGATGGAGAGATGGAGAGATAGAGAGGTGGAGAGATGGAGAGATAGATGGAGAGATGGATGGAGAGATAGATGGAGAGATAGATGGAGAGATGGAGAGATAGGGAGATAGGGAGATATAAAGATGGAGAGATGGAGAGATGGAGATATGGAGAGATAGAGAGATAGCGAGATAGGGAGATAGGAAGATAGAGAGATAGAATAATAGAATGATGAGAGGTATAGAGGTAGAGAGATAGATAGAGAGATGGAGAGATGGAAAGATAGAGAGCTAGAGAGATAGCGCGATAGAGAGATAGATAGAGAGATAGAGAGTTAGCGAGATATGGTGAAAAGAGATAGAGAGACAAACAGAGTAGAGAGGTAGAAAGGTAGAGATATAGAGAGATAGAAAAATAGAGATAGAAAGATAGAGAGATAGAGAAAGAGAGAGATAGAGAGGTAGAGAGGTAGAGAGATAGAGAGATAGAGAGATAGAGTGATAGAGAGATAAAGAAATAAAGAGATAGATAGAGAGATGGAGAGATAGATAGAGAGATGGAGAGATAGAGAGATAGCGCAGTAGAGAGATTGATAGAGAGATAGAGAGTGAAGGAGAAAGGGAGAAAAGAGATAGATAGTTCTAGAGATAGAGAGACAGAAAGAGAGAGACAGAGAGAGAGAGCCAGAGAGAAAGAGAGACAGAGAGTTAAAGAAATAGAGAGATACAGGGATAGAGAGATACAGAGATAGAGAGATAGATAGATAGAAAAATGAAGAGATGGAGAGATGGAGATATAAAGAAATAGAGAGATAGGAGGAGAGATAGGAAGATAGATGGAGAGATAGGGAGATAGGGAGATAGGGAGATAAAGAGATAGAGAGATAGAGTGATAGAGAGATGGAGAGATGGAGAGATAGAGAGATAGAGAGATAAGGAGATAGGGAAATAGGGAGATAGGGTGATGGAGGGATGGAGAGATGGATGGAGAGATGGAGAGATAGAGAGATAGAGAGATAGAGAGGTGGAGAGATGGAGAGATGGAGAGATGGAGAGATGGAGAGATGGAGAGATAGGGAGATAGAGAGATAGAGAGATAGAGAGATAGAGAGATAAGGAGATAGGGAAATAGGGAGATAGGGTGATGGAGGGATGGAGAGATGGATGGAGAGATGGAGAGATAGAGAGATAGAGAGGTGGAGAGATGGAGAGATGGAGAGATGGAGAGATGGAGAGATGGAGAGATAGAGAGATAGGGAGATAGGGAGATAGAGAGGTGGAGAAGTGGCGAGATGGAGAGATAGATGGAGAGATGGATGGAAAGATGGAGGGATGGATGGAGAGATAGATGGAGAGATAGATGGAGAGATAGATGGAGAGATAGATGGAGAGATGGAGAGATAAGGAGATATAGAGATGGAGAGATGGAGAGATAGAGAGATAGCGCGGTAGAGAGATTGATAGAGAAATAGAGAGTTAAGGAGAAAGGGAGAAAAGAGATAGATAGTTCGAGGGATATAGAGACAGAAAGAGAGAGACAGAGAGAGAGACAGAGAGTTAAAGAAATAGAGAGATACAGGGATAGAGAGATATAGAGATAGAGAGATAGATAGATAGAAAAATGGAGAGATGGAAATATAAAGAAATAGAGAGATAGGTAGAGAGATAGGAAGATAGATGGAGAGATAGGGAGATGGAGAGATGGAGAGATGGATGGAGAGATGGAGAGATAGAGAGATAGGGAGTTAGAGAGATAGAGAGATAGAGAGATAGATAGGTGGAGAGATGGACAGATGGAGAGATAGAGAGATAGAGAGATAGGGAGACATAGAGGTGGAGAGATGGAGAGATAGATGGAGAGATGGATGAAAGATATATGGAGAGATAGATGGAGAGATAGATGGAGAGATAGATGGAGAGATAGATGGAGAGATAGATGGAGAGATAGGAGATAGATGTAGAGATGGAGAGATGGGGAGATAGGGAGATATAGAGATGGAGAGATGGAGATAGAGAGATAGAGATAGAAAAATAGAATGATGAGAGGTATAGAGGTAGAGAGATAGATAGAGAGATGGAGAGATGGAAAAATAGAGAGCTAGAGAGATAGCGCGATAGAGAGATAGATAGAGAGATAGAGAGTTAGCGAGATATGGTGAAAAGAGATAGAGAGACAAAGAGATAGAGAGATAGAGAAGTAGAGAGGTAGAAAGGTAGAGAAATAGAAAAATACAGAAATAGAGATAGAAAGATATAGAGATATAGAGAGATAGAGAGATAGATAGAGAGATAGAGAGATAGAGAGATAGAGAGATAGAGAGATAGAGAGATAGAGAGATAGAGAGATAGAGAGATAGAGAGATAGAGAGATAGAGAGATAGAGAGAGATAGAGAGATAAAGAGATAGATAGAGAGATGGAGAGATGGAGAGATAGAGAGATAGCGCGGTAGAGAGATTGATAGAGAGATAGAGAGTTAAGGAGAAAGGGAGAAAAGAGATAGATAGTTAGAGAGATAGAGAGACAGAGAGAGGCAGAGAGACAGAGAGTTAAAGAAATAGAGAGATACAGGGCTAGAGAGATACAGAGATAGAGCGATAGATAGATAGAAAAGTGGAGAGATGGAGAGATGGAGATATAAAGAAATAGAGAGATAGGTAGAGAGATAGGAAGATAGATCGAGAGATAGGGCGATAGGGAGATACAGAGATAAAGAGATAGAGAGATAGAGAGATAGAGAGATAGAAAGATAGTGAGATAGAAAGATAGTGAGATAGAGAGATAGAGAGATAGAGAGATAGAGAGATAGACAGATGAAGAGATGGAGAGATGGAGAGATGGAGAGATAGCGAGGTAGAGAGATAGGGAGATATAGAGATAGGGAGATAAGGAGGTAAAGAGACAGAGAGATAGAGAGATAGAAAGATACAGAGATAAGAGAGATAGAGAGATGGAGAGATGGAGAGGTAGAGAGGTTGAGCGATAGAGAGATAGAGATAGGGAGATGGAGAGATTGGGCGATGGAGAGATGGATGGAGAGATGGAGAGATAGATGAAGAAATGGAGAGATACAGAGATAGAGAGATATCGAGATCGAGATAGGGAGATAAGGAGAAAAGGGAGAGAGAAATAGAGAGATATAGAGATAGAGAGATAGAGAAATAGAGCGTTAGAGAGATAGAGGGATAGATAGATAGATAGAGAGATGGAGAGATGGAGAGATAGAGAGATGGAGTGATGGAGAGATGGAGAGATAGAGAGGTAGAGAGGTAGGGAGATGGAGAGTTAGAGAGATGGAGAGATAGATGGAGAGATGGATGGAGAGATGGAGAGATGGAGAGATAGAGAGATAGAGAGATTGATAAAAAGATAGAGAGTTAGGGAGATAGGAAAAAGAGATAGAGAGATAGAGAGATAAAGCGATGGAGAGATGGAGAGATGGAGAAATAGAGAGATAGAGAGGTAGAGAGATGGAGAGATGGAGAGATAGCGAGGTAGAGAGATAGAGAGATAGGGAGATAGAGAGATAGGGAGATGGAGAGATGGATGGAGAGATGGAGAGTTGGAGAGATAGAGAGATAGAAAGATAGAGAAATAGAGAGATAGAGAGATAGGGAAATAGGGAGAAAAGAGATAGAGATAGAGAGATAGATAGATAGAGAGATAGAGAGATGGAGTGATAGAGAGATAGAGAGATAGAAAGATAGGGAGATAAGGAGGTAGAAAGACAGAGAGATAGAGAGGTAGAAAGATACAGAGATAGAGAGATAGAGAGATAGGGAGATAGAGAGATAGAGAGATAGAGAGATAGAGACATGAAGAGATGGAGAGGTAGAGAGATGGAGAGAACTACGGTGTGATACGGAGAGATACAGAGAAATGTAAAGAGATGCAGTGAGCTACAGAGAGATCCAGATACGGAGATATACAGAGAGTTACGGAGAGATACAGAGAGATGCGGTAGATATAAAGTGATACGGAAAAATACGAAGAGATATGGAGAGATACGAAGAGATTCTTAGAGACATGGAAATATTCGGATAGAAACGGAGAGATACTGGGACATACGACGAGATAGGTCAACATACGGAAAGAAACGGCAGATATGGGTAGATGCGGAAAGATATTGAGAGATACGAAGAGATAAGCAGAGATACGAAGAGTTTTCTAAAGATACTCAGCGAGAAATGGAGGGATACGGAGAAATACAGAGCGATACGGGGAGAGACTGAGAGATACGGAGAAATATGGAGAGATATAGGTATACGTAGAGATACGGAGCGATACGCAGCCATATGGAGCCATACGCAGAGATACGGATAGATACGAAGAGATTCGGAGAAATACCTAGAAATACGGAGGAATACAGTTCGCTTCGCGGCAGATACAGAAATTTACGCAGTGATATAGAGTGCTACGGAGTGACACGGAAAGATATAGAAAAATATTGAGAGAAAGATACGGAGATATATGGAGAAATACTGAGAGATACGGAGTGATACGGAGAGGTACAGAGAGTTGCAGAGAGATAAAAATAGATACAGAAACGAAGATATACGGAGAAATACTTAGACTTACGGAGAAATACTAAGATATACGGAGAGATAAGGGGGTTACGGGGAGATAAGGAGGGACACGGAGAGATATAGCAAGACCTAGCGAGATATAGCATAATGTAGCAAGATATAGCGAGATATAGAAAGATATAGAGATACAGGAAGATACGGGAGATATAAAGGGATAAAGAGAACTAGAAGGATATAGAGGGAGATAGTGAGACATAGAAAAATATAGAGAGACATAGTGACATATAGTAACATCGAGCGGCATAGACAGGCATAGGGAGACGTATAGAGACATAAAGAGTCATAAAGAGACATTAAGAGACATAGAAAGACATGGAAAGATATAGAGGCATAGAGGGATATAGAGGGACATAGAAGTATATAGTAGGACATAGTCGGACATAGCAACACATAGAGAGACATAGGGGCACAGAAAGGCATAGAAAGGCATAGTGAGGCATAGAGAGGCATAGATATTGACAGATATAGAATGATGTAGAGGAATATAGAGCGATGTAGAGAGATATAGAGAGATTTAGAGAGGTATATAGAGATATATGGAGAAATATAGAGAGTTATAGAGCGATATAGAAAGATATAGAGGTATAGAGGGATATAGAGAAATATCGATAGATATAGAGAAATATAGGGGCAGAGATAACAGAGAGAGATAAGGGGACAGAGCGGCAGAAAGACAGAGGGAGAATGAATATATGCATGTGTGAAATTGAAAGGAATTGCATAGGTGAACGTGTCACTAAGTGAGTGCGAGGAGAAGGGAGAGAGAGGAAAAAGAAGAGAGCGAGAAAAGAATGGAGAGACAAGGAAAGTGGGAGTGTGTGAGAATTTGAGAGGAAAAAGGGGTTTCTTGAAAAAGAATGAATATTTGCTCGTTTGTGAAATTGATAAAAACTGCATGAGTGAACGTGGCAATAAATGAGGGAAATGGATTGTCTGCGAGGTAGAGAGTGAGTTGGTAGGTAATCGAGCTAGTGAATCATTGAACGTCAATAAACGAGTTAGTAAGAGAGTGAGACAGTGAGTGAATGAGCATGTTGGACCGTTGATGTGTCAGTCCATGAGCGTGTCAGTTAGTCAGTTAGCGAGTGAGCGAATCGCTAAGTGTCTTTTGGGAAATTGCGGATTGAGTTAGTGAGTGTGTCAATCAGCATGTTGGGACTGAACCAGTAAGTGCCCAAATGAGTGTTTCAGTGGATAAGTAAAAGAGTGGGTGAGTTAATGAGAGAGTTAGGAAGACCGTGCCGGTCAAGTTGGAGAGTACGCCAATGAGTGTATCGGCAAGTTGCGAAATGAATTCTGTATGAGCGAGTGAAAATAAATAAGCGAGTGTCGGTCGGTCAGTAGGTCGGTCCGTCGATGAGTGAATCAGTAGGTTACTGAGTTACTCTGGGAAACAGTGAGTATGTTAGTCGGTTGGTGAATTAGCGGGTTGGTTGGTGAATGAGTCGGTGAGTGAATCAGTGAGAGTGATTGCTAGGTTGTTGGATTGCACTTAGAGTGTAAGTGAGTGTGTTGGCGGTAAGCTCACGAATGAATCATTGGATAAATCAGTAAGTGGATTGGGCGATCAGTTGGCGGTCAAAAGTGAGTGAGTGAGTTTCGATCGATTAGGTATTCGGTGAGTGAGTAAATGAGTAAGTCTGTGAATATGTTAGTTAGTCAACGGTTGAATGAGGGTGTCAATCGGTCGCTCCGCGATAGTCAGTGAGTAAGTGTGACCATCGTTCAGTCGAGTGAGTTATTGGATGAGCGGTCAGAAGATCTCGGTTAACGTGTTTTAGAATAAGGCAGTGAGGAAGCGAGTGTGACGGTCGGTCGGCCTGCCAGCGAGTGAGTGAGTGTCGAACGATAGCTCGACGAGTGAGTAAGTGTAGTGATTGGTTCAAATGTGAGCCAATAAGTTAGTTAAACAGTGTAAAAGTCGGTCAGTAAGTGTGTCATTTGATGAGTTGCTGAATGAATCTGTGAGTGAGTCACTGATTGGTATAGGGTATCGGTCGGCTAGCGCATGAGCGAGTAAGTGAACGCGCGATTCAATGAATGAGTGTCGGTCCGTGAGTGAGTATGTTGATCGATGACCTGACGAACGAGGCACTGAATGAGATTGTCGTTCGGTAAGACGGTAGACGAGTGAGTCACTGAGTGTATCGGTTGACAAATGTATTGCTGACTAAGTGGGTTTGTTTGTTGGCAAGGAAATGAGTGAGTGTTGCTCGATCGACCAGTCAGCAAGGGAGTCTGAAGATAAGCTGGTGAGTATATTGGTCAGCCGTCCAGTCTGCGAGTGATTGGGTAGTCGATGCGTCGATCGGCGAGGGAGTATGCCAATAGGTCGGTCGATGCGTGAGTCAGGGAATGAAAGAGTGAATCAATAAAAATGTGTCGCTCGGCGAAATAGGGAGTGAAGCAGTGAGTGAGTCAGCGAGTGATTCAGTGAGTAATATAGTACATGTGTCGATCGGTCAGTAGATCGATTGGTCAGTGAGTGAAAATGCATGGGTGGGCTTTATTTAAAAAAAGCGTATATTGTAAGAGAGAAATAACTGCATATAAGCAACTTTACTAATACCCAGAGAAGGATTTATTAGGCGCTATTAAGCTAACTTGGGAGATAAAATTTACTTAAAAACAAATCTGGGGAGTGAATCCAAGAGATTTACGAAATTGTAGCTTGACATTTCTAATGGAAAAAAAAAATTACGTTATAGCATCTAAGTTGATATAATGGCATGCCTATATTGCTTAATATAATAATTACAAAAATATTTATTTTAAAGCTACTGATATTACAAGTTGTTGAACATCGCAATTTAGGAAAATCACATTGTCCTATATAAAAATTCTCTTACCAAAACTGCATTCAGTATATTTTAAATATATAATTAACTTGTGCAAAAATACTTTTGTGAAATTTTAAAAGGTTTTTAATGTTTTTTGTTATGCTTAAACTATTTCAAATTTTAGAAATTCCTTTGATTGAAGAATTTTTTTTTAAATTTTAGTATATGTTTGGTATAAATGCATTTAAGGAATGGGTTGCTTACAAGAATACACAGGCAGAAAAAGATCCTACTCTTAAACTTCTTAAATCTGATATGCTTCAGCTTACTTCTGATGAACTTAACTACTATCTGTGTTTGTTTATTACTGATGTGCGCAAGCCTAATGGAGATAGATATGCTCCTGATACTATCTATTATCTTTGCTTAGGTAATTTTTTCATTAATTGTTAACATTAATTACTATAGTATTTTTAGGTATTCAATTCTATCTATTTTCACATTCTCGAGTTGATAGTATATTTTTTGATTCCGCCTATGACAAATTTATCGATATGTTTGATGAAGTCGCCAAGCTGTTTAACATCATGCATATTAATTCACGTAAAATTGCTTTTTTAGTAGGTCTTAGGCTCAAATTTTATTTGTAGGTTGTATTGTAACACGTGTTGAAGAAGAACACCTTTGGGAGTCGAGACAATTAGGTGCTCATTCTCCTGCTATATTATTAAATACAATAATGTATTTTGCTACAAAATATTTTCGTTTTACGGTAAGTTCACTGTATATTTAACATTCACATTTTTATTAATGTGTTTAAGAGTATTCGACTGCATAAGCAACTCTCTTTTGCACACATTATGAAGCACTGGAAGCGCATCGGCGCTCAAGCAGGTGTAAAGGAGTCTGGATCTAGAACTGTATTATTACGTTTTTATCCTCCTCAATTTTCTGGTTTGTATTTCTTATTTTAACGACAAGTTAATTGCCATATTTTAGATCTTTTAAAACGAAAGAAAAAAACGTTTGAACTTTATGAAAATGCAGAGAATCCCTTACGATGCCCTGTAAAATTGTATGAGTTTTATCTAACTAAATGGTAAGTTGTACTTTGAATATTTGAAATTGTATAAAAAAAATTCTAATTCTGACAAGCTTCCTGAATTAACATTCTGCAATATATCGATCTACGTGTCAAAATGTGCTAAAATATTTTAAACTTTTGTAAAGCGTTTTTTGTCTAATGTCACTGTCAATGCAAAACGTAAAAGGAAACAGATCTAAGAAGAAAGTTATCAATTAAGTAGGTCCATATAATTTCTTAACGATCTGTTCCTCAGTATAGAAACATTTTGGTAAAACGAATTCAAGCTGTATATTTACTTTTAAAATTTATATTTCTTAAAGTGGTAATAGCATAAGTAACTCTAATATTAGTAAATTGAAAACTTAGTTTCTAAACTTTTGTTTATGGACGTATATCTTTGGTTGAATAAGAGCAATTAAAATAAACTTTTCTATAAAATATTTATTATTAAAATTATGAAGCATTACAGTACTTCAGATTAATTTAGAGATCTCTAGAGCTTTCACGAAAGAGCTTTTTATACTTAATTTAAAATTTATAAAGTGGCTGTCCAGTAATTCTTCCTTTATTTCATTAATTTTAAAAAGTTACTCTTAATACTGATTTGGAGTAATGTAATATATTTGTTTAGAATTGACATGCTAATCAAAGTTATTTATATTAAAAGTAGTATAATTATTTGAAACACAACTTCTTACATTATTTTTATGTTGATTACTTCTCACTTTAAAAGATTCACACTTTATGTCATATTTATTGTTATTGGTTTATATTCATTGTCTAATTTTGAAACTCTACTTTGTGAAAATGTATGTGTAGCATTATTTGAACTAAAAGAAACTGTCTTTATCTAATAATACTGACTATAAGAAAATTATTGGAATCGCAAATTTAATGAAAGCATTCTAATATAACTTTTATCTTGATAAATTAAATGAAGCGAAATTCAAACTACTTAAACTAGTCCTGAAGTGTATTTATTTTTGAATTCCAAATAATACAAAATTTCAATAGTTTAATTACTCTGCAAAAGGTCACAGAAATATACATACAAAGTTTTAATGTGAATAAAAATAATCCAAGATTGTCTTAGATTTTCCTAACAAACGATTCAGCAATAATATTACACTTGAATGTACGTTTAGCTCTTGAACCTGCTTGCGCATGGAAATTAGACAGAGTAGGCTTCGCTATCAGTTTTCGGCAGATAGCGTTCCCTAGCCTTTGTGTCAAGATGTTGCTGTCTGTAGGAGGGTAAATTAATCTAAGAATTGCTATTAGAAGTGAAGTTTAAGGTACTTCAATGTGACCTTAGAATTTTCTGTTGATCCATCAATAGTAACTAATTTATTAAATTTAACCTGTTGTAGTTTCCTTTTTCTTTAGCGCTATTTAGAGAACATGTACATAATTAAAGTATACATTTGAAAAATGTGCTTTGAGTATCGATTTTATTTTACTCTAATTCGAGCAAAGATTTAATCCTTATGGAAGTACATTCATCGAGGTGCACGTATTAAACTTCTAACTATTAACAAGGACATCAAACAATCCTCATCCTAAATTGACATTTTATTAAGAAGCTGTAATTGGAGATTTTTACAACATGTGTCGTTGGAATCGTCCATACATCACATTTAGCTTGTTACCCCGTAGAGGCCCCTTGTTTTCAATTGTTCAAGAAACCTGCTACTGTAACTGGTTTGTAACGACTTTTAAGATTTAAAATTTAACGAACAAAAGCATTATCTTTTGTGCCGCAAAGAAATTAATTTAATGAAACTTCAACTTGTTTTTAATTTATGAAATATATACATTGGTATAAAATGCCTTTATTTTAATTTAAATTCAAAGTTAAGCTAAGAATTTTTGTGATTAAAATATAACATCTATTGAGATAAAAAAAACTAAAGAGCCTGACAGTAGTAATCTTATTGATTGAAATTAAAGTATGATTGAGAAAATTAAATTATAAAGATAGGCTGTATGAAGCATTGTTTACCATTCTTGTTTGTTAAAATATTGAAACATAGCTCATGTAAACCATCCACAGACCTGAATTTGATTTTGCTAAATAATATTTGTAAATATTTTTCATGGTTGATTATTTAGCGACACTTAAGCATCAAATGAATTTTTAAGTTGAAATAACAGGTCAAATTACATGTACATAAATTTTCTGGGTATCTGTTATTAAATTTTTATCAAGACTGAATATACTCATGTTGAACATTTACGATATTTTATTTCTTGAACAACACAAAGATCTTACAAAATTTAAGAACTCTATATATTTGTGATATTCTTGTGGAATGCAAACAGCTGTTCCACTTATAATAACTAACACTACATTTTCTTTCAGCTTCACGATTGACTTAGTTGTTAGAGGGTTCAGTGTTATTCAGAGCGGATTTTTTAGCGTTAGCATTTCTGCATTTTTCCCTACGGTCAATCTTGCACAATCGCCATGAAATTGCGGTGGCGCTTGAGTCTCCGTTCACTCCCCAACCCCTGTGTTTCATCATAGACTTCATGAAAGTAGAGTTTTGACTAGTCCGGAAGTCTCCTGAAGGTTTTATTTCGGAATGGATAAATTTTATCATCTATTCTAGACCTTTGAAAGAGTTTAAGTATAGGTTGTGGCATCTACTTGTACTCACAACAATTGACTAAAAAGAAAAATTGTTTCAGTCCAAGCTCAAAATAGTTCAGCCAGGTAATTGATTTAAGTAAATGTTTTAATCGATTAAGACTTCAATACGAAATGAGACAAATTTTTACATAATTTCCTCAATCACGTTACAATACATATTTACTACATCTGTTATGTTCAATTATACCCTACTAAATATTTTCATTTGATATATGATTCTGTTTAAATATTCCCATGCATCCACTTCAAACTTCTGTGTATGTACCTGTTATAGGAGACGCCTCTGAGTACGCTTTATAATTTAATAAATTGATTTTCTCCTATAAAACTCATCCTAAGACAATTGAAATAAGTGCTTCTTCAACATCCTGTAAAATCTTATTAGTGTATATAGTTCAAGTCAAAGTACCTCAATCTATCTTTATTGGTTGATGTAACTCGGTTATCGACAATTTTTGCTTTTTGAAAGAATCTGTTTGCTTTATTTAAACGTATTAATAAGTTTGAATAGGAGAGCTTTTTTACATGTGTGATTAACAAAAGCAATAGGGTTCACAATTGCCGGTTTTCTTTATCTATTTATACATTAAAAAGACTTCAGGCATGTTCTTTTAACATGTACCCTAATATTTTAATCGATTATCATATCGTTTCCTAAAC
This sequence comes from Platerodrilus igneus, assembly GCA_036346225.1. Lineage (NCBI taxonomy): Eukaryota > Metazoa > Arthropoda > Insecta > Coleoptera > Lycidae > Platerodrilus > Platerodrilus igneus. The sequence continues at coordinate 799,698 of JARFIW010001213.1, forward strand.
TGGATTTACTTTGATCCTGTCTTTTGTCCTAGCATGCGCTTTCTGCATGGCTAATTCTATTACTCTAAGAACGATGCAAGTCTTTCACGAGAAGCAAATATCCCCATTCCATCGGAAAGATTTTTACGTGATTATTAATACTTGTAGAGTTTTCTTTTTAGCTCTTTTACGTAGGCCAATTTGCTCTTCTGCATAGGCCTGCTATTTTAGCTATGATATTGACTATCGTGTAGCTGTTTCATCTCTACGGATTTAGAAAGAAGTATTTCCCGACACGTGGAGGTATGTGCCGATTTTTTTCTTTATCTTGTTTGTCCACTTTTTACTGTATGTGTGTAACAGATGAACTACAGATAAATTCAGGTTGCATTGCGCTGACACGGAATCAGCTTACAAAATCCGTTCAAAAACTAGCTTTACTAGTGTTTTTTGTGTACCGTAATTTACTTACTGCGTTCAGCTTAAAAAGGTGTATCTAGAAGAAGCATTCTCATTACTTTTTGTGTATGACTGATAAATTGTACATGTAACCATACGAATTGCGCACTTCATATCAGAATTTAAAAAAATGTCTGTAAAATATATCTTTATTTTTTTTAAATTAGAAATTTTTGTGTTAATTGGCAATAAAGATTTGATGGCAATGTATTTTTTCTTGTCTATGTGAACCACCCCACTTTCCGCATTTGTGTTTAGCCTTGTATTTCTAATTTTCCTAATTTTTTTATACATGATCGTGATGTGTGTGTGGGCATTACTTCACTTGCATTTCTGTCTGTCTGACCCGTGCGACCATTACACATTAAAAAAGTGCGTCGTTTTATTAAATAAAAAAGAATAATTAACTTATACTATCTACAAAATATAAAATAAAAAATTAAAATGTACTAAAGGGTTCACAAAGAGCACATGTCATTTAATATTGGGTTACATCTCCTTTCTTAGCAATAACAGCTTTTAATCCTATTAAGTATTGTGCTAGTGAATTTTTCAGAATTGTCTTGCAAGATATTGCCATTCTCTGCTAGGTTTTAATTCAGGTACTATACAAACTGTCCACTTGCAAAGTAGTTTTCTCATTTTGTGCCAAAAAGTATATATAAGAGACAAATCTGCACTAAAATATGTTTGTTTTAAAACTGGTATTTTAGTGAAACCTGGGATACTGCAAAGATGACATCTCATAATTCATGTGCGACTTACTTGAAAATTACTCCAGGCGGTAGGCGTGAGAAAGGGCATGGGTTAATTTTGTTAAACCTCATGGAAGGGATACACAAGCTATAATAGAAACAAAAATGGAATGCAAAAATCTAAAGTACTACTGATAATAAACGACCAGGTTGTCTTATGAAAGGACCTGCAGCTTGAGTTACAAAAAACTACTGAATTAAATCTGAAATAAAAATTCGTATATATTAAGTTAAATGTTAAGAACACCTTTTGTGCTCTCTTTAATTTACAATAATGAAATATAATAAATTAAAATTATCTAAAACAACTCTCAACAAATAACACCCTTTTAACAATAACCATAACTTTATGTTTTGTCTACGGACAAAAATAAAAGAAAATGGTTCAACTTAACATAATGAAAAATAAAAATATTTTTGTATAATTGTTTAACGCAATAGGATGGGAGTCAGGAGAAAGTCATTAGCTATATTAGTTGCTCCCTGAAGAAAACTGAACATCACTACAGTGAGACCGAGAAAGAATGTTTAACTGTTCTTTGGGTTATTGAAAAGATTCGACCTTATGTTGAGGGCAGTCCTTTTTCGATCATCACCAACCACTATTCTCTAGTCTGGTACAACTGTTTGTTCAGCTCGCTGGTCCATTAGACTTCGGCAGGACGATTTTACTATCCTCCACTGGAAAGGTAAAGACCATGTCGTTCCTGATGTCCTTTCCCGATCCGTTCCTTTACTTGAATCTATTTCTATTTCCGCCATCACTTCCCTTGACGTTACTCTTCCTAATCCTGATTGATATAATTCCATGTTCCAAAAAGTTTCCAACTCTCCTAGCCATTATCCTTCCTGGTCTGTGGTTAACAATATCCTTTTACATCGCCACATAATCTTTATTGCTGCCAAATCTAAGGACGATTTTAAAATCTTCGTACTTTTAGAGCAGCATAAACATTTGATTTCCCTTCATTATGATCCTCCTACTTCCGGTCATGGTGGCGTGACCAAAACGTCTGCTTGCCTCTTCCAAAAGTATTATTAGCTTAGTCTTTTAGCTGACGTCGCTCGTTACATCCGACATTGTGCTGTTTACAAAGTTGAACAGTTTCCTCTTCTGGTTTGGAAAATCGTCGTATTTTCAGAGCAGCGTAAACATTTGATTTCCCTTCATTATGATCCTCCTACTTCCGGTCATGGTAGCGTGACCAAAAGTTCTACCTGCCTCATCCAAAAGTATTATTAGCTTAGTCTTTGAGCAGACGTCACACGTTACATCTGACATACTGTTTGTGTTGCTCAGAAAGCTGAACAGTTACTTTCTACTGGCTTTTTCGCTCCTAGAGCCAAAGCATCCTATCTTTGGCAGTTCATATCCTGTGATATTGTAGGTTCTCTTTCATGCTCAACCAAAGATTATTTTTATATATGTGTAGTGGCTGACTATTATACTAAATTTCCTCTCTTTTGTCCTTTGCACAAGACTACTACACAGTCCATTCTTAAAATGCTAGAGGAACAAGTCTTCTTACTTTTTGGTGTTCCACAATATCTGATCACTGATAACGAGTCACAATTTTGTATTCGTCAACTCACCTCCCTATGTGCCCATTATCACACCAATGTCCTATTTACTGCTCGTAACCATCCTCAAGCCAATCCTGCATTAACCTTTACTTTAAAACCATGATTGCTTCCTATGTTCAAGACAGCCAATACTTTTGGGATGTTAATCTTCTTAAAATTGTATGTGCCATTCATACCTCCAAACATGAAGTCATTGGTAGTACTCCTTTTTTCGCTTTATTTGGTTGTGAACATATCCTCTCTGGCGATTATTTCATTCAATTATCTGAGATAAACGACATGTATGTTCCTGATCCTGAACATCCTTCTCCTGATCCAGAGCATCTCAAAAGTATCCGTTCCTATATTCTCGAAAAACTTTCTGCTGCATACTGAAAGATCCATAATGGGTATAATTTCTGTCGTCTTCCTGTTTTCTATTAACTAAGCGATTCTGTTTGGCACCATAATTTCGCTCTGTTCTACGCTTCACGTCATTTTAACACCAAACTCGTTTTTACATTTCTTGGTTCTTTTCCTTTAACTAAAGTTGTTTCTTCTTAGACGTATGAACTCACTGATTGTTCCGGTGCCAAAGGCATTTGACATGTCAAATACTGTAAACCCGCACATTATGACAATTCTAATGTCCCCAATATTGCTTTTTCATCTTGCTGGTGACACAAGAGTTGTAAACCACATTCTTGATCATCTCATTCCAATCTGCTTTGTTCTGCTGGTTTCTCTCGGTTCTTAACTTGTTGCATAGTGTTGTTGTTTTTGGTTTTTTTCTCGTTTCTTTCATTCCACATTCCTCTCATTTTCTGTGGCTGGTCTTGCTTTCTGTCAGTTTTCGTGCTGACTTAGTATGATTCTCGATCCACTTCCTGTGGTATGTGATTTTTAGGCCTTTCTTTTCTTTTCTTTGGAAACTGCGACTTAGTCGACTTTTTGGTCTACTAGCATTTATTTTTTTTTTGGGTAATCTGTCTACAATGATTTCCTGTTACTACAGTGTGAAGTATTTATGTATTTTTTTACTCAAGCTCTCTTTTCATTCCGTTACATATCGTGGCTAGACAATGTTGTTCTGTTTTGTTTACTACTAGTTTTCTTCCCTTTTTACTTTTTTTTCTTTTGGTTTTCTGCAAAAATAACTTCTTTTCTTGAGGTTGAAGACTTTGCTGTTTCTGAAAAAAAATTTTCTTTCATTCATTCCATTAGTATAGTGATTCTATGAGCAGCATAAGAAATTTTTGTTTTTTTTTCTTTTTTTTTTGTTGTTTTTGAAGAATTTTTTTTCTTGATCATCCTATTAGTTTATAGTGGTTCTTCGAGCCGAATAAATTTTTTTCTCTTCTTTTCTTGTTTTTTGAAAGAAATTTCCTTGTGATTTGTTCTGTTGGTATATTGTTCGATTCCTTGGTTCTGTTCTTTTTAATTTTGCGGGGGAGGAATTTGTTACGTTCAATTGTATCCTGCGAGATATTTTCATTCAATTTATGATTCTGGTTAAATATTTCCTTGCTTCCACTATGACTTCTGTGTAAGTACTTGTTATAGGGGACGCCCTTGATCATGCTTTATAATTTAATAAATCGATTTACTCCTATAAAATGTCCAAATACAATTGAAATAAGTGCTTGTTCAACACACTGTAAAATGTTATTAGTGTATTTAGTTCAAGTCAAAGTACCTCAATCTATCTTTATTGGTTGTATAACTCAGTTATCTACAATCTTTGCTTTTCGAAAGAATATATTTGCTTTATTTAAACGTAGTAATATAAGTTTGAATAGGAGAGATTTTCTACATGTGCGATTAACAAAAGTGTTAAGATTTGCATTTTCTGGTTTTCTTTATCTATTTATACATTAAAAAGACTTCTGATGTGTTCTTTTAGCATGTGGTTCCCTAATAATTTAATCGATTATCATATCGTTTCCTAAACTGGGTTCACTTTGATCTTGCCTTTTGTCCTAGCATGTGCTATTTCAACTCGGCACTATACCATTTCGGATACTTATTCTGTTTGTGAGTTTTTGAGGGCACATATTCTTCTATAGCTTTATGTATAATGTTATAGAATAATAGCACTGCTGTATTAAGATCGATTGAAGTTTTTAAAAAACTCCAATCAGTTTCTCGTAAAAATTTATTTATTTTGGGAAAATCAGCTTTGTTAAATAATCTAACTTTTATATTTATTTTGTTGTTGATTAATGGCACACTATTCCAGGAAAAAGCTATGTGTAATAGTGGTGTAATTGTGCAGATTGTTATGGAAATGTGCAATCGGCAGGAGAACCTTCCATATTTTATTTGTTTTACGGAAGAAAGCATGTTTCATTTGATATCAGTACATAGCAAGCAAGTGCATCGACACTAGGTGAAAGAAAAGCAACATATTGCTGTTCAGTCAATCATTCAGTATCCCCAAAAAGTCAACGTTTGAGGGGTATATTAAAAAACAAAATTATGGGACCTGTGTTCAGACGGTAATTTAAATTCTGAAAAGTATTTAGAATTACTACAAAATGAAATTGTCGACAAAATTACAGATATTTCCAGAGAAAATGATTTGGTATCAGCATGATGGATCTGCTATGCACTACGCTACCAACATAAAAAACTTTTTAAATAATGCGTTTCCTAATAAATGGATAGGAAGAGGTGGAAAAATGCAATGACCTCCAAGATTGTCCGATAGCAATCTGTACGATTTTTTTCTTTGGCCTCATATCAAACATCAGCTATATACCTTTAAGCAAATCGCAACAATAGAAGAGTTGAAGATAAAAATGATAAATATTTGCAACAACATTCACTCGCACACTTCTGCCAAAGTAAACCAAATTTTTATAATAGATTAGGTTTTTGCTTAGCTTATACTAGAAATTTATTTGAACATTTAATACAACAGATATTTACTGGTTCCTGTTATAAAACTGTTTTATTAGTATTAGTATGCAAAGTTTGTTCAAGACATTTAAAATGCCATGCTTTTACTTCATAACTATAGCCATGCTTTTTATTTTATGTAACTATGATTTAAACAAGAAATAGACAAAGCTTTCAAGAGGTTGCTTAAAATCATTATCAGTTGAGTTGTATATTTTCCAATAGGTAGGTTAAGCTACAGCTAGGTTCTTTTCAGTAAAATTGAACATTACCTAGTTATACCTATCAGTGCAAATAGTTGTGGGGTTTTGTAGTTTTAATTCTATTTTAAATAGATTTACTGAATAACTTTTGCTAAATTTGTTAGGTTTTAAGCATCAATTGGTCACAAGGTAGAGTGCTAATCAAAATTTTTAAATGAGGGCAGTTGTGACAGAGGATGAAACATGCAACCTGACTGTTGGTGATTTTCGTATTTATTGTAAAAGTATATGAGTTTTTTTTATTGAAACTGTATTTACATAAAATGAAAAGTTATTATACTTGTGGCTAGTTTTGTAACGAAAACACTGAATAAATTACTAACATTATTTAATTATTATAGAATGCGGCGATGGATTCAAAAAATATCTAAGGAAGACGGCAATGATGTGATTAATTGATTTAGTAATATTGTTTAAAAGTGTATTTGATAGGTCTTATCACTATGAATTGGTGCTATTTTAACTAATTCTCTCATAACGTCTAGGAATAGTATTTAACTATTAACTATAAGTTTTGTTTGAGACAAACGTTTAGAAATAATATGATTGATCGAAATTGGGTAGTATAAACCACTCCAAATTAAAATATTTTAATTTACTCTTTTTGAAAGCATACAAATGCTGTCGTCATGGAGCGTTTTCCCTCAACGCCCCCTTCGTATCTGCCGCCAATGATTGAGTGTTTTATTTGTAGAAAAAGTCACAATACTATACCAGTATTGTTTTTGACTCCCATAATTGAGATAGAACCATAAATTAAGAATTTTACATACAAATTCCCTGTGTTGCATTTGGAAGGGGACATATGGTATATAATGCTTGTGTAAAGAGTGAAGTTCAGGTTAGTTACAAATGAACACTCTGTTTTTACACATACCCCTAAATTAAAAATAAAATATTTGTTATACACAATTGGATGTCATAGCTTGACACCATGAACAATGGGATGAGAAATGGAAAAGAAGTAAAAAATACATTACTGTGATAACGCCTCGCGTTGGGCATTGCTAAAAGAATGCTGTTACACTTTGGAGTGGGAGCTAAATAGTGCTGTGAAACGGCCTCGCGTTGGAGCGCCTCTAAAAGAATGCCGTGACACGGCCGAGTTCGAGAATATTAAATTTTGTTAATGGGGATGCAATAGGAATTTATGGAATTACTACCTTACCTTCCACTTCTTTTTTTTTGCCTGGCTAGCTCAACGAAAGTTATACTACAAAATGAAATAAAACTCAGCACTCTCAAGAAAACATCTATATATTCAAAAACATTTTTCTTTTATACAAAACAGTTTATAAAACAATTCACAGTTTTAGTTCATACAGAAAATAATTAAAATTCTTATCTAATCTCTGTTAACTGCTACACAATCTTTTTTAATTAATATGTGGGTAATTTGCTGATCTTTTATTACCACATTCGTGAATGTGATTAGTCAATGACTGTCACGAATAATTTATTAAAGGTCAAGATGCTGCAAACTCTGACCTCAAAATTTGATTAAAATTATTTCCTTTACAAATATAAAAATGAGAACTTATTCTAAATTTAAATTACAAAATATTAGATTATATTTATCAATTAACAAACAAAGAACCAAAGTTTTATATTTGCAAAAATAGCTCATCAAAATTTTATTTCCAGTGTAATTAAATATCACCTCATTCCATATTTAAATTGGCGTTAAAATCCCAGTTAACATTATCCATATTAGCTTAAATCTCCATTTAGAATATTAATTTTCAAAGTGCAGCTTCTATTTTTAATTAATTAACTTTAGAGTATTGTATTTTACAAAATAATCATGTTTCATATGTAATTGCATTTAATAACTTCTATGTTTGCAACTGCTCAAACATAAATTTCATGTTGTAACTAATTACATGACAAATGACGAATCGCAAATTAATGAATGAATTCTTACATGTTACTTGACCTCAAAAAGAATCAAATGCGAATAAATTGTTCTAATCAAGTTCTGGTCTTATATAAATTATCTCTATATGTCACATTTTCGAGATTCTTTCATATCCACCAAGAGAATTAGTCACCTGTGTGATGCATATTTCCGCGAATTCCAGAGTTTTATTGGTCTAGTTAGTGTCAAATTTATATTTTATCCTAAAATGCACTGTTTATCCTTGTCTAATACACGGAGTTCATGTGCTGTTCTTTTTTATCTTATTGTTATACATAGAGTAATTGAACTCGTGTTATCTTATTTCGGTTCCATTTTACGACTTTTTAATAGTTGCTTCTTTTCTTGTATCTGCATTTATTCATTAATTAGCTATTTAATGGTTTTAATAGTTTCTTAATAAACGTGACGCATTCATTTCTGAATAGAGAAGGTTCTGATTTAATATTTAAAAACTCATAAAGTGTTATTTTGAACAAAGTGAATGTAATTCTGTTTTAAATGAAATTGCATTAAACTAACACTATTCTATGCCATTTACGACAAATGAAGAGTGTTCTAATGCATCTTTATGCACAGAAAATTAATTACATAAATAATTCAAGCTTGTAATTGCTTTGCGTCCTAATAAAATATGGATTTAATGTTTTCAATAACTAACATACCTATTTTAAAATGAAATTCGTTTTTACTAAGTAATCAACGATTGAAGTAAATTAATTCAAAATTTGGACTTTTTTAAGTTTATATACATTTTATGATCTTTTTTCTCATTCTTCACAGGATTTTTAATTACGTGATTAATAAGGGCTTTTTTTATGTTTTATACTGAGGAGAATGAAATGGATGGCTTTGCATTATAATGGCAATAAAATATGCTTATTTTATACAGGGTAGAACCATTAAATATTTGGAAACTTCAACTGTTCTGGTTTCCTTCTATTTGGGTGTGCTGTATTTATAGAATTTGGGTTTCAATGACCTCTTGTGACCTCTTTATCATATATATATATATATATATATATATATATATATATATATATGAAAACGCTTCACGTTGGGCGTCACTAAAAGAGTGCTGTGGCAACGTGACGCGTTGGGCGTCGTTAAAAGGGTGATATGACAACGGGTACAGCAAATTGGAAATTTGGAATTACCGACTTACCTTCCTTTCTAACTCTTCTTTGCTTGGCTAGCTCAATGGAAGTAATGGATTTTACAAAATTAAATCAAACAGCAATATCAAAAAGCATCTATACAGTCAAAAATATTATCTCATACAAAAGAATATAGAACATTGACAGCATAGTTTCTTTCAAACATAAAAATTATTCCTAACGAGTACCTATTTATTTGTCGACATGTTTCTCACCTAATATTGCTTAAAATTTACAGAACTCAAATCTTTTCTTTTGTGGGTAGTTTACCCGGCTTTTATTCTCACATTTGTAAGGTTTGTTTGGCCAAAAAACCCTAGATAGGTAGTACATTTAAAAGTCAAAGTGTTTCGAACTCTGATCACAAGCTGTCTGGCAAATATCTTTACAAAAAAATATTATATGATTGAGACGTATTCTACTTTAAATTATAATGCTAAATACTCACATATCAGTTACAAACAAAAGATTTTAAAAGTAATACTTGCAAAATCCAATTCTTGTAATTAATGGTTGTAAACACCTACTTTTATTTTTAAATTTACATCAAAATCAGCTTACAAGATTTTTCCATATTATTTAAAATCTCCATTTAAACATCAGTTATTAAAAGTGCAAGTAATCAATGCTGTAACCTTAAATATTAGGACGCCCTCTTGCCGTCTTGTTTTTGTTGATTTTGAAAGATGTGTGGTGTTCATTAACAATTAATTTTTGAGTTAATTGTGTGATTTGATCAGTTAAGTGTGTAAGATAAATGCCAGTTTTATGTTAAGGTGAGTAAATTTACTGTAATTTGCCAATATTTTGTCTGCCTATAAAAAATCTTTACATTGGAAAACTAATCTCTAAATATTTCCACGTGTTATTTAAAATTTTCGTTACCTTGTTTATAATTAAACTATATTTTGTGCTTTGTAATTTGCTTTATATCAAAAAATATTTTGTTCTTTTTAGGCGTTAATTTAAACCTTCCGAAAGCTTAAAATTACGACTTTAAATAATATTGCATCATTTGCTTAAGGTTGAAATTTTTATTTTTACCTATATTGCTTTCTGTTATATTTTTAGTTTATTAAAGATTTGCCTGTTATAACTATATGTAAAAAAAATTAATGTTCGCGATTTTTTTCTGGTAATAATATTGAATTTGTCTTCTCGTTTAACTAAGAGACTATCAATATTTGACTTTACTTATCGTTTGAAATATTATAAATATGAATCACGTCCATTTAAAAGCAAAGGAACTTAGTTGGGAGCTTGCAATACTGGGTGGCCATTTCGCATAATATTTCGTGTAATTTTAATATACACTCTATGGATCCCGACAAAGGCTTGACTGAAATAAATGACACTATCGAGGAAAAAAAAAATTATTGTTTATGCAACAGATCCCATTCCCACAAAAATAGAATTAATGAGTGTTCAATCAAGAATAATACACGTAAAACAGCGTTTTAATCTATTTGCAAATTTTGATCCTGATAAATTTGATAAAATTCGAAATAAACTTATGTCTTATCTATTTCTTATTGAAGATTTTGTTTTGGAAAGATTAGATGTTACTGCAGAACCTCCTGCCTTAGCCCCAATTTAAATAACCTATTGTTACCTACTGAAAACGTAAATGTCTCCAAACCTGTACTGATCTATAAGTGGAACCTTACTTTTCAAGATATAACTTAAAAATCTCTTTAATTACTTTTCTCGAACGAGTAGACGATATAAAAGTTTATCGAAATTGTATGGACCAACAATTATTCTTTAGTGTTGTAGAGCTTTTTTCTGGTAGTGCTTTAAACTGGTTTCGAAACATTAAACACCAAGTTCACTCTTAACCTGAATTAGTTAACCTTTTGAAACAGGATTTTTCTACCTTTGATAATAACTAAGAAATTTTACCTCGAATTCGTATCTGTTTCCAATTTATTGACGAAAACATTTTATTGTACATCATTGATATGCAAATATTATTTAATAGATTAGATAAAAAAGTGATGAACCAGAAATCTTAAATCAGCTTATTTGCAATTTAAACGTTTATTATTCCGAACATCTTGTTTTACAAAAGATTGAATCAATTACTCAACTTAAGGATTTTGCCGATCCCTACAAGACGTAAAATTCCGTTTAGAAAAATACAGTCCCTCAACAAAACCCCCCTTAAAATCTTTGTCACCAAATGTACCTTGCCGTCATGATTCCTCTCACAATAGTCATCATTTTTCTTCGTCTATATGGAATATTGACGAAACTAGCTCTTTTCCTTGCTGGAATTGTCGAAAAGGTAACCACAATTACACTAACTGTACAGAATGTAGAAATATCATTTGCTATGGTTGTGAAAACCCAAACGTTTAAAAAAATAATTGTTTTTGTTGCAATGGGCCGTAAAACTATACTGAAGGGACACCTTTGTTCAGAGTGTAAGTGCTCCTTTATTTCAAAAACACCCAAGATCACAAAACTACTGTTATCGCCCCAATTATACTCAAAACCCGTTATATTGTTACCATTGTTACAAAAAATAATAATTATGCTTCTAATAACATATTTTCACCACCAATCCAAATCACTTTAAATGAAATATGTTGTACAACCCCAGCTAAATGGTCTAACTGGCTAAAGACAGTTTATGCTTTTCATCATTCTAATTCCGCTACTGCAAAATTGAAAGTGAAACCGTTTGATAATTGTCTACATTTACCAATTTCAATTGCCTCCCTTTCCATAAATGCATTGTTATACACTGGGTCTAATTCTTCTTTAATTAACTCCATAGGTTTATAACAATTAAAAGATTAAAAAGATCAAAAATAAAACCTCAATATACATTTATGATTATCGCTGATTCTGCTCACATCAAAGTAACAGGATCTATTAAACTAAAAATTTGTATAGAATCTATCAAACGTTAAGTTAAATTTTTAATAGTACCAATTAGCTGATACTTTTCTTTTGGGCGTTGATTTTTATCATCTCTTTAATTTATCATTAAATTTCCTTGATTTTACTTTGCAAGCTAACCTCAAGAAGAATAAATTTGCTTCCCTGGGAATTGCAAACAAAATTTTTCTTACTGAAGAACAAACTGTCTTATTAAATAAAACTATGAATAGGTTCCATCAATTGTCTACCTCAGAATTAGGTTGTGTAACAACCTTTTCGCATGAAATCTTAACTGCCAATTATAAACCTTTTAAACAACATCAATATCTCTTATCCCCTGCTTTACAGAAACATTTATATTTCAAAATTGATAAAATGATTCAATCTGGTGTTATTTCTCCCAGCTCTTCCTTGTGGAGTAGTCCTATTTTGTTGGTTAAAAAGAAAATGGAGATTATCGTTTTTCTTTTGATGGTTGTAAGTTAAGCTCCATTACAATTTCTGACAGCTATCCATTACCTCGAACGGACTCTATACTAAGTCAACTTTGTAATGCTAAATATATATCCTCTGTAGATTTTAAACAAGGTTTTTATTAAATACCTTTAGAACAATCCTCTCGCCAGACAACTGCTTTTAATGTACCTGGGAAAGGTTTATATGACTTTAAATTTTTACAGTTTGGTTTATCTAATGCCTCAAAAACACTTCAATGTACCATGGATAGAACACTAGATCAAATTTTACATCAGGAACGTGGTTTGATACCTTGATGATATCTTAGTAATTTCAAATACCTTTGAAAAACACATTAACTTTAAATGAAGTAGATGATTGCTTAGGCAATGCTAGCTTTAAAATTAGTTGGGAAAAATGTAACTTTTGCTGTTCCTCCCTTTTCTTTTTAGATAGGTTAAGTCCCCGTGAATATGTAAGATCATATACAAAGAGGCTTTTTCCTTTTTTTGTTTTTCTTTTTGAAGCTTTATCGCGAATGGTACGCTTTATTGTGTGAAGTTAAAAATTAAGTTTATTAATTTAAAGTTAGCATTTTTTAGAATTTGTAAAAATCCTCACTGAATACTGCAATTTTTGTTGATGCTGTGAAATTCCCGGATTATTAGTGTTCACACGTGTCTTGAAGTCATTTGCTTATCTTTGCAATCGTAAGCGTTGATGTAAGGTTTTCTATATGAGAAGAAGTTCACTTTCCCATGAACGCAAGTGGAAGTGCATTAATCTCGGTTGGAGGGAAGGGAAAGACATTTAAGGCAAGAAACGCTTTCTAGCTCGACAGTTATTGTACCGACTTCCATGAGGTAACATCATTGTACCGTCTACCGAGTAGTGCTGTTGTGAGTGCTTTGTATTCTGTTCCAACCCTTGTACTCCTTATCCTTAGTGTATTGTTTAGCAATACACAATGAGCAGGAGCAACGATTCCAACAGGGCAACAACACAGGACCGCCCCTGAGGACATCGGCGCTTATGTAAATGTCGGGGTAAGTGTTTTAAAATTTTATTTCCTTGCCTGGGGGTTTACTGGGAGGGTAATAGTTGTCTCCCCAGAAATGTTTTAGAAATTTAATCTTGAAGTTTTTAAATCAACTTAACTCACTTTCAATTAGCCCAAACCAAATTTCGAAATTTTCAACATGGACCTCACAACGTTTAACTGTTTACTCATCCCAGCTACGTTGTATTAAAGTTTTAGGTTATTTAAAAATATCTTAGAGTTAAGTTTATTATCCCTATAAAATTTTGAGTGTTGTTCCAATGGAACACTGGTTGGAGTCCATCTCATCAGTTCCCAACATAAATATTTTTAAACCTGTCTTCTAAATTCTCAAACTTATTCCCTAAGTCTGTTTTAAGATTTTCCAAATCATTTCTAAATGTTTTAAAACGAGCTTGGCAGTTTCCCTTTATTTCATTTACCTTTTTATCTAAAGTTTTAATTTTCCTATTAGTTTGACTTTCACTTGCTTCCTGATTTGCATTTAGTTGAACAATTTCTTTTTTGTTGACATCCATATCCTCTAAAAATTTTACTAAATTTTTTTTAATTTCAAACTTCATTTCTTCGATAGTTTTGTAATTTTCTTTTAAACCCGTGGTTATTTTCTCACTGTCGCCATGGATCAATGTAGTAAGCGTAAGACTACGGATCCCAAGGTCCCGGGTTCAAATCCCGACACGGCCGACTGCTTGAAAAATGGCAGGTGAGCATTTTTCACAAAAATTACGCCCTTGTTCGGATGAGAGGTTAAATGGAGGTCCCGTGTGTGAGTGCTGTCACGCACGTTAAAGATCCCTACCTTGTCTGGAACGGCAAGGGTTCGGCAAAATTCTAAATTTTCAGGCAACAAAAAACTCGCCTCCTGGCCAATGTAGTACCTTCTGGTGGAGCATTGGAAATATAAATGCACGGTTATTTTCTCACTCATTTCTTTAAATTTCTTATCATGCTTTTCATTTTCTAATTTTAAAGTTTTCGCCAATTTTGCTATATTTTCTCCAAATTCCGCTCATAGCTCCTGAGTTTTTTTTATAAAACTTGTCACCCATTTCTTTCAAATTTTCCTTTTGTTCCTACATATTTTGATTTAGACTTGGTAATAGAGCCATCATTTTTTACTCCTGAGTCTCTCCTATACTCTGTTCTTTCTTGGTCTTTGGATTCTCTTTTGCTTTTTCTATATAAACGCTTTCCTGAGAACCAATTTCTACTCTCTCATCTCTCAAACTTTCATGATCCTCTTTCATCCTATCAGTCATACTAGAAACTAATCAGATATTACAAAGAGAAAACAAAAACTCCAAAAACAAATTCTATGAGACACGAAACTCTAATTTTCAGACGAATTAATCGAGCCCTGGGTTGGGTTGCGGAAAAATCAATGATATGAAAAGGACACACGTTGGGCGTCATTAAAAGAGTGCTGTGATAACGCCTCGCATGGGCGTCGCTAAAAGAGTGATATGATAACGGGTACAGCAAATTGGAAATTTGAAATTACTGACTTACCTTCCTTTCTAACTTTTCTTTGCCTGGCCAGCTCAACGGAAGTAATGGAATTTACAAAACGAAATCAGACAGCAATATCAAAAAGCATCTATACAGTCAAAAACATTTTTTCTTATGCAAAAGAATATAGAACATTTACAACATAGTTTCTTTCAAACAAAATTATTCCTAACAAGTACCTATTTATTTAATTGTCAAAGTGTTCCTCGCCTAACCTTATTTAAAATTTACAGTACTCAAATCTTTTTTTTGTGGATAGTTTACCTGGCTTTTATTCCCACGATTGTAACGTTTGTTTGGCCAAAAATCCTTGACAGATAGTCTATTTAAAAGTTAAAGTGTTTCGATCTCTGACCACAAACTTTTTGGCAAATATCCTTACAAAAAATATTATGGTTAAGACTTATTCTATCTTAAATTAAAATGACAAATACTCAAATACCAGTTACAAACCAAAGATTCTGAAAGTAATACTTGCAAAATCCAATTCTCTTAATTAACAGTCGTAAACACCTTCTGCTTCTACTTTTAAATTGTTGTCAAAATCAGCTTACAAGATTTTTCCATATTATTTAAAATCTCCATTTAAACATTAGTTACCAAAAATGTATCTTCGATTTAATAATTAATTAAATTTTAAAAAAGCTTTTTGTATCGAAGAATTTTCCATCTTCGTTGTATATTACAAAATCAAATAACTGCATTTAACAACTTCCATATTTCATACTATTTCATATATAAACTCTGCATATTATTTTAACATTCTAATCAACTTTATAATTACTTGGTTGACGCGTAATTATAACTGAATTATTACCTTGTCAGTCGCGTAAAATGACATGAATCGAATTACTGAAATGGAATTGAATGAATCTAATATTGATTGCTTCTGCTTATACAGGGTGTTTCAGTATAAAGTACAGTAAATTGGGGAATATATAGATCTTGACGAGTTACCAAGGAAAGTTAGATAAGTTTCCTGTAAACTCACCCGTTTCCATTATACAGGGTGATGAAGTGATATTGAAAAATGCATGTTTTTTAGAATATTTTTATTTAGGGTAGAGACTTTAACTTGAAAATAGGTACACGTTAGTTGTTTACTAATACGAATTAGTACACTTTATTTTGATAAAATAGGATAATCCATTAGCATAGAATAAGGGAGGTTATCAAACAATTTTGACCTATACTTTTTGCACACCCTGTATTTAATAAAAACTAAAACTCTTAATTATTCCTCATACAATTTACCATAAAAAAAGGTACTCTTGGCTAATCTCTGTAGAGCTTTCCATTTTTGATATATTTTAAATTAAGTCATACTCAACTATGAATGAAACCAACATATTATTAATTCTTTAAAAAATGCAAAGGTTTATTTTATGAATTCGAAACTGGTATCTGATTTAAATCAAATACATTTAGTAAAAAGAAACGCATTTAATAAACTTGTCAGTGTTTGAAGAATATTTGACTCTACAAGCTAATATTTACATACTGAACCGCTACAAACTACAAAATAGAAATTAGCTCATATCGCTCATTGTTTAAGTAAATGTTTAAAGTGACGTTCTCCAACTTAAATACATTTTCGGGCTTGTTTCTTAATCTGGTGAGTAGTTTTTTGTAGAATAGACCTAGAATTGGTCCCTAAAAATATTTTCCGCCCTGTCTTTTAACTCCTAAACAGTATTAATAGGTTCAGAACAAACTTTTTGCTTTAAAATACCTGAAATTCCATAGTTCATAGGATTTAACTCAGGGGACCGAGGTGGACAATTAACCGGACCATTTACTCCACGTCCAATTCACCTACCAGGAAAATTGTTATTTAACCACTTCCTTGCAACTAATGCAAAATGAGGTGTTGTCCCGTCATGCATGAACCACATGTTAAATCAACGACAACAAGGAACATCTTAAAATAAACCTATTAAATGCTTTCTTAAAAAAGCTGTATACCGCTCTCCAGTTAAATTTTCTTCCAAAATAAACGGTCCTATCAGCTGATTGTGTATTATTCCAGCCCAAACATTTATTTTAAATTTTTGCTGAAAACTGCTGGTTTTCATGAAATGTGGGTTTTAATCTGACCACACATGCTGATTATGCAATGTTAAATATGTAATTTCTGCTAAAGGTTGCTTCATGAGTAAAAAGAATATTGTTAACAAATTCATTATCTCTTCTAATTTGTCTTAGCAACTCGTCGCAAAACTCGACTCTAGGTTGGTAGTCGGTTTTTAAAAGGTCCTGAACTTGTTGTAGGTGATAGGAACACAGCTGTTGATCTTTTATAATACTCCAACATGTTACCTGAGAAACTCTCGTTTTTAGCGAAAATCTTATAGTACTTATTCCTGAGTTCTCCTCTACTAAATTTAAAACATATTCTTCATTTCTCAATGTGCGTTTTACTCTGTCACTTCCACAATGCTGAGCAGCTATCCGTCTTATCTACTACCACAAAAGTTTTTCTATTGGGAACAGTGCATCTTGGATAATTCTTTGCATATCTTCTTACAGCCTTTTCAGAATTGCCTTGGCATTCTCTTAGTACCAAATGCATGTCAGCATATTAAGGGAATGTTTATGTTACCATTTTTGTGTTTGATTATTAACAAAGTAATAAGAAATAAGCAAACTATACCTACGTATTGAACGAGTATAACTTTTGACAACTACACCAAGTAAGAGAAGCCTACTAAATTCAGCAACAGTTTGTAATTATTTGTATTTTAATAGTAAAACTAATATGAATGAAACATTATTTTTACGAAATATGTGCATGTTTGTTAACTTAGTGTATTTGATTTAAATCAGATACCAATTTCAAATTCATAAAATAAACCTTTGCATTTTTGAAAGAATTAATAATACTTTGTTTTCATGCATGAGTTGAGTATGACTTAATTTAAAATATCTTGAAAATGGAAAGCTCTACATAGATTAACTAAGAGTACCTCTTTTGTGTGCAAATTGTATGAGGAATAATTATGAGTTTTTATGCAATACAGGGGGTGCAAAAAGTATAGGTCATAATTGTTTGATAACCTCCCTTATTCTACGCCAATGGATTATCCTATTTTATCGAATTGAAATGTAATAATTTGTATTTGTAAACAACTAACGTGTACCTATTTTCAAGTTAAGGTCTCTACCTTAAATGAAAATATTTTAAAAAGTATGTATTTTTCAATATCACTTCATCACTCTGTATAATGGAAATGGGTAGGTTTACGGGAAACTGTTATCTAACTTTTCTTGATAACTCGTCAAGATCTATATATTCCCCAATTTACGGTACTTTATTCTGAAACACCCTGTACTCCCTTATTCTACGCCAATGGATTATTCTATTTTATCGAATTGAAATGTAATAATTTGTATTTGTAAACAACTAACGTGTACCTATTTTCAAGTTAAGGTCTCTACCTTAAATGAAAATATTTTAAAAAGTATGTATTTTTCAATATCACTTCATCACTCTGTATAATGGAAATGGGTAGGTTTACGGGAAACTGTTATCTAACTTTTCTTGATAACTCGTCAAGATCTATATATTCCCCAATTTACGGTACTTTATTCTGAAACACCCTGTAGGGGAAAGTTGCCAAAATCGTACTATTTAAGCAAATCTGTATAAAACTAAATGAAAACATGAAACTAAAAATGTTATATATAAAAGTAACTATTCAAATGATAGTATGATGCTTATTTAATCATTTTATAATATAACAAGTGAATAAAAAGGTTTATTATTCGTGTAAATTGCACTTTTTAAAAACATCGAAAAAGTACGATTTTAGAAACCGGTATCCTAAATCGTACCTCATAGTCCCCTAAATCATACCTTTATAATTGTCGTGTCCTATCATGCCTCTATCATAAAATTTCATGACTCTAGTATCCTCTAGTAAGTATCATGTCTCTATAATAAAAAAGATGGTTTGGATATACTCTTTATGAAATATTTATTGAGTTTTATAGGTACATTAAAAAATACTTTAAAATGTGCCTACAAAAATGATAATTAACAACATTTTTACATTAAGAACATTTGGGACACAAATATATATTATCTTCTTTTAACACTCCTGCACAAGCCTCATGTACCCTCGTTTTACATCCTATGCACTGTATCATATTTTCCAATCTGATAGTGTCACATAGAATGCAATATCAATTGTCCTCATTGACTGTTACAACAATGTCTGTCGAAGAACTTGTTCATGTATTATTCACATTAACTTTTTTTCCTCCTTGTGTATTTTTCACTTTATTCTTTCCTATGGAGGTTGCTTCCTCTTTATCTCACAGAGTGTTTATATAGGTTTCACTTATAAGCACAGTTGCTTTTTGAGCACTTCTTTTTCTGTTTGTAACTTTAGTTATTGGAGATAGATCTGATATTGATACTTTCAGAGAATCTGCTTCGATATTTCCTTCCAGCGTTACAACTTTGCTGTTTACAACTTCTGTTTCGACACTTCCTCTTAGTGTTTGGAATTCAGTTACAATATCGCTGGCTACATCTGTCTTGTTACTTTGTTCTAGAGTATGTGGTTTATTCAACAAATCGCTAGCCACAAAATCGGCTTCGCTAAATATGAAACGGTGGACTGACCAACAACTACTGGCTTCAAATGATTTGGCTGCATTAGAAACCGAGGCAGCTTTATAGTAATCTGTAGTTAGTAAGACTGCAACATCATTTTGTGTAATACATTGGCCAGTGTGGTTTGTCATCTATTGTTCCAGAGCTTGATTATAAAAAATTTGCATTGGCCCAAAAACTCCAATATCTAATGGTTGTAGGCTGTGTGTTGTATGCCCTGGTAATTGCAATAAAACAATGCCATTAACTTGTGCTAATTCCAGAGCTTGCAAACTTTTGGTGTGGGATGTGTGCCCATCAAGTAATAAAATGACTTTTTTTCGGTGTTGGCTTCACATTATAAATAAAATGTCGCAGCCACTTAATAAAAAGTTCAGTTGTTATAAACCCATGATCAACAACTTCTATTAAACTTCTAGGAGGAGTTCCTTTACCTAATGTCGGGTGTAATCGTTTTCTTTTAAAAATAAACTGGGGGAATGAATAAGCCTGACGGATTCGCGCAACACACAATTGTAGTGTTGATCCCTCTTTTCTGTTAACCACTCTACCAATTCTTTTTTTCTTTTTCAACAATTATTTTTGCACTTTTTTTTTGAACTGTAGAGAATGCTGACTCATATATATTGAAGATTCTGGAAGCATCAATCTCATTGGATCTCACAATAGTTTCCAATAAGTCAGAAACTAGATTTACAGCTTCTCTATTGAAACCCTTAGCCCAGCTTATAGAAGTATTCTCATGTTGTCTTACTGAAATATTAGAATGTGTCTTTAACAAAAAATAGAACCACTTTTTCCCTGCAAGCCGCATTGTGTGGTTAAATTTATGTTGCAAATTATTTTTTCCGTTATTTAAAAAGTGATGCTCCATTTTGTAATAGGTGTAACTTTGTATATTAGTGAATTATTTTAAAATTTAGATTTTCTATTAATGGATTTTTCAAACTAACTTGCTCTGGGTTTTCTGCAAGTGGTTAAAGATTTAATTTTTCCTGAAAATTTGTTGTTTCTGTATTTATTTTACTTAAAATATTAATTTTATTGTCATTATCTATATCTAAGGCGAAGTTGTTTGTAATATTACTTTTCGTTTCCTACCTAACTTTAAAAATATTTCTTCCTTTTTATAATTTTCAATTGGATTTTCCAGCACTACCTGTAACTAATTTCTACATTCATCATAATTTTCGTTATTGTGTATATTACACGATAATCGAGAATAACAATATGCTATTTTAGATTCAGTCTGTTTATAATTCCCCTGAAAATTAATTTGGGTTAATCCTAAAATACTATCATTATTTTGTTTTAATACCGTTTTTGCCACTGCAATGTCCTCTCTAAAGTCAAACGGATATTCAAATTCTAACTCTACCTTTGTTTGTCTTACGTAATTTTCTCAATATTTTTCATAATTCAATCGCTGTTAAATTTTCAGGATCTACGTTCCTAACTTGTAATTCCTAAATTGATTTAATTTTTAATAACCCGTTTGGTTTATATGTGAATTTCATTTTTAAATCTTTGTCTTTTCTAATTACAATTAGTCAACTTGTATTTAAAAACCTCTCAAAGTACTTGTTTTACAACACAGATTCTTTCAATCAAAATTTACATTTTATCTATGTAATTAAAAAATGACAAATAAATAAAAAAACTTTTGAACTTACTAAACTAGCGCCTAAGGTATGAAAATTATTATTAAACAAATAAAAATCAAAAACCAGGCCTCAAAAGTTGGGCAAAAAAATTTATATTACGGGTGTTTGAAGCATTAAGTCATTAAATTTGGAATTGCCCAAAAGGGACCGGAATCCTTTAATAGAATAAAGATTCACCGACCAATTACAGTGATGCTGGAGTGGGTCCCTATAGAAATAAATGGAAAAGAATAGATCAAAATTATCCATACTCGCTGCATTCCCAACCAAAAACCTGTCATTTATTTTCACCAAGTACATGCGGCTTTTTAGTTCTATCAAAACCACAAAAATAATGTACTTGGTGTTAACATCACTGCCCACTGTAAAATTGGTAAATTTTACCCGGTAAGTTTACTCATAAAGGGGGAAAAAACAATTTTAAAATTAAGATCGGTACTGAGCATTTCCTCTCAGTAGAGAAACAGTTTACCCGGCGTAACTCGGAAAACCAAAAGGACACGGATTGCAAAAAGTACAAACAGAAAAAACTACAAAAATGAAGGAAACACAGCGTATAAAATAAAATGTAAGCTATTGATCCTTATGGAGGAATATACGTTTATTAATGGGACGTTTAAAAATGCCACCGACTGTTTCTATCAGAGCATCGTGAGAAATGTTGTCCCGGCCAGGAAACAAATTAACAATTCAACCTAACCACCATGGCACAAGAGAATTCTCCAATTTAGAAATGTAAACTAAATTGCCCACCAACGGAGACACCCCAGCCCAGTTTCATTTTCTACACTGAGAAGAATATTAAGATACTTACAAGACTATCTGCACAATAAAGATTGACTGACAATTATGGTGCCACCGAAAGTAAAGATCCACATTATCAGAAAAAATCACCTCAAGCAGGCTTAGAATAGACGCGCCAATTAAGAAATGGCCAGTGGGAAGGTAATCGATCTCATCATTACGATTCGCAGAGGGCAAACCATGGGAAGATTATTCAATATGAGTGAAAACTGTAGACTTCTTTATAGGTTAGAGATTGCTTATCCAGAACACGGAGTAATAAAGATTTGGCGGACTTCGCCGTGGATTCTTAAGGTCCGCCAAGGTTTGGAGCATACGTAGGATTGAAAAACCATTATATTTGTTTGGAAGCTAAGGCAGACATAGTCTTGTTGTGATTAGTTTTAGAAAATATTGAGCTTCCGTCAGTGCCTGGAATGTGTCTACAAAGTTTCAGCCATAATAAGAGTATATGGAAATTGGTAAACGTTGATGGGAAGTGAGTCTATGAAATGTCGCATTAAAGGCAGCAATAGATAATTTGGATACAAGTTCCAAATGAGCGGCTTTGGTGATCATGCAGACGAATGTACAAAGATACGTCTTATGAACAGCGACTTTCCTTCTATTAGAAGCTTTGATTAAGAAAGGACCTGCAAAGTCGACCCCAACATTTGTAAAGGGTCTAGTAATTCGAACACGATGGGAAGGTAGATCTGCTATAAGAGGTTGAAATGGTTTGGCAGTTAGACGAAAACAAGACATATTTACGAATGCATTGTCTAACTAAGGAACGTAGACTTGTAATCCAATACTTTTGTTGGATAAGAGATCGAGTAGTCGAAGAACTGTGTAATGATATGAGATGATAATGATAGCATAAAAGAAGCTGATAGGTCGGGCTGTTTTGGCAACAAAAGTGGATGTTTTGCATTTTATGACAAATCAGAATTTCATAAGCAATTGTCCACCTTGAAGAATTACTGCGAGTCCAGAAAGAGAGTTAATTGATAAACAATAGCAGAGATAGTTTCACTTTTACGAAGCTGAGATATCTTGGAACAAAAATAAAGATCCTGTGTTTGCTTTACCAGAATTACATGACAGTGTTTAGTTCACGAACCAAAATAGGCCTACATAACCTTTAGTTAGGGTTACAGCAATTGAGAATAAAGTGAAGAATATATACCTTACATTAGATTTTCCCATGCTCCACCCAAAGGTACTACATTGGCCAGGAAGCAAGTTTTTTTTAACCTGAAAAACTTTAATTTTACTGAACCCTTGCTGTTTCAAGCAAGGTGGGGATCTTTAACATGCGTGGCAACACTCATCACGGGACCTCCATTTTACCTCATCCTAATGAGGGCATATTTTTGTTTAACAATATGCATATATCATCAGTTGATGAAACTACAAGTATAGCGGAGAGTTGTAACTTGGGTATCTCATGCAACGGTTTAATAGAAGCGTCATAGTCACAAATAAAAAAATTCGAATTTACCATAGGATTATGCCACTATAAAATAGAAACAAAAGTAGTCCATTTATCTGAGTACTGTACCGAACAGGACTTTGAGTGTTGTGCAATTAAATGTAACTTCAACTGTGTGAGGGTGTGTATTGTAACAATATACCGAAGTGGGGATGGTAATTTTAAAAACTTTATAAAGCAGTTTGATCAAGTGCTAACTATAGTGTCACAATTATCTGAAATTTTAATAATATGTGGTGACTTGAACATAAACTTTTTAAAAGATTCTTTAAATAAAAGAGAGTTGGAAGATATATTTCTGAGCTACGGTCTAGATAACTATGTTAATACTCCAACCAGAGGTAAGAATGGGATTGATTATATGCTAACAAATGCTAACGATTGCAGTATAATTGTGACTGATCCAGGCTATTCAGATCATTCTGCTCAAATATGCTCAATTCAAGTGGCTAAAATAAAATACGGATCACAAAAGACTATCCGACTGCGAAGACACTTTACAGATAAACACATTAACAATTTTATACAGCTAATAACCAAAATGAGGTGGTATGACGTTTATGGTGCAACAGACATAAACGATGCCTTTAATAAATTTTGGGCCACCTTCTATTGGTGCGTAGAAGTAGTAAGTCCCAAAAAATGTTACAACTCAAATTACAGAAGATCTAATAAGGAATGGCTAAATCAGAGTATTATTCAGCAAGCAGAACATCTAAGAACACTTTATCAGATGGTAAAAGTCACTAATGATGGCAGATTAATAGCTGAATACAAAGTACAAAAAAACAACACAGTCAAAATATTTGCAATGCAAAAAAAAAATACTTTCAAGAAAAAATATTAGCATCCTTAAACAGTACTAAACAGATGTGGCAAATAGTTCATCAAATCACTGGAAAATGAACAATAAAATTGCAGTAACTCGAATAAAATACAATGAAAAGGTCTTAAATAATGAATATGACATCTCAAATGCGTTCTGTGAATACTTTAGTAATGTTGCTAATAATATCGTAAGCAATAGTCTGCAAGACACTAGTTGTAGTAACTGTATAGCGCCGAAAATAATACTGAACAGTATGTATTTCACAGATGTAACCGAGCAAGAATTATTAGATACAATAGTTAATTTGAATAATAAAAATTCAGCAGGTGTGGACGAAATTCCAAAATCATTTATAAAGAAAACAATAAAGCATTTTTCTGCTATATTAACATTTCTACTAAATTACTCTATGAAAACAGGGCGGTATCCTGATGCATTGAAAACCGGTTTAATAGTGCCAGTTCCTAAAAAAGGTGATCTAGAATGCGTTGAAAATTATAGACCAGTCTGCATACTCTCAGTTTTCTCTATCATTTTTGGAAAATTAATTGCAAAAGAATAATGAATTTTCTAATGAAGTATAATCAGTTGGCGGATGAGCAGCATGGTTTTCGACCAGGTCGTTCTTCAGAAACAGCTGCATGTGAATTTCTAAATTATGTACTCAAACAACAAGATGAAGGCAAGTATGTTATAGGTCTTTTCTTTGATCTCACACGTGCATTTGATTGTGTTAATCCTAACCTCATGGAACCTAAATTATTTAATGTTGGCATTAGAGGTAAAATATGTGACTGGCTAATATCATTCATGCAGCAACGAAAAATAAAACCAAAATCAACAATGCCACATCAATAGAACATGTGTGCGAATTAGGTGTACCGCAGGGATCTGTTCTGGGGCCCTGCTTTTCAGTGTGTTTATCAATGACCTTCCGAAATACATAACCAAAGCTAAAGTAATACTTTATGCAGATGACACCACAATGGTGGTTGAAGCTAAATCTCCAGAAGAGCTTCAGGCCAAAGTAAACATTGTGATAGAACAATTTTGGCAGTGGTGTGCAAGAAATAGATTAGTTATTAATATAACTAAAACAAAATGTGTTTACTTTTATAAAATAAGACACCTAGGCACCATCGATATTAGGCTGAATAAATCAAAGGTTGAAATATGTGAAAAAGTATTATTCTTGGGAAGTTACATAGATGCTAAATTGAACTGGCAAGCAGACATAGATAATCGATGCAAAAAGATTAACAAATCATATTATATGTTAAAACTATGAAGCAATACTTAGTGAACCCCAAGCTTTAAACGTATATTACGCATTGGTATATACGCATCTAAGCTATAATATTATTCTCTGTGGGCAAGCCACTGAAATGAAAAGATTACTAGTATCACAAAACGAATTATTAGGCTGCTATTTAACCTAAATGCCAGAGCTAGCTGTAAATTAGTTTTAAAGAAAAAAATCTTGACAGTTATTGGGATATACATATATAAAATATCGTTATATGTAAGACAAAATATTAAAAATTTTCGTACTCTCATCTATACATGAACATGAAACACGCCAAGGACACCTTCTTTATCAAGAACAATTTCACAATGTTTATTATGCAAAATCGCCGATACAAGCTGGCATTAAAATATACAATGCTATTCCAAATTATATAAAAGAAGCAATCAATATTAAAACATATAAGCATTTACTAAAAGAATTTCTATATGATAAGTCGTTCTATAGCATTAAGGAATACTTTAATATACAATAGAATATGAATAAAAGTGTAATGACTTATCACATCCTGTATATAGGCAAAGTGCTGAATAAATTCTTAAATTCTTAATAATGTATTACCTATTAATTGCCATGGAGTAAGACCATGAGAACAAGGATTCACAGGATTCATATTGTTTGCGACATGCTTCCATTGACTTACAGTAGTACATTCTAGTATAGTTACAACTCGATTAGTGATAAATGTCTTGAGAAGATACAAAGGGATACTTATCCTTGTTAAAACCACTTGTGAATCAAACAAAAATTTTACTTCGGTTATGGGATAATTTGGAATAATTTATCGTTGAAATAGAATGTATTAAGCGCACTAGCAATACTTCGGCTAAGAGCTCTAGATTTGGGATAGAAAGATTTTAAAGACACAACCTTGCTTTTAGCTTACAGAAAACAAAAACCTAAAAGATGGTAAATTTCATATGGGCATGATAGTTTCCGAGGGACTTTCAACTGCAACAATAATGGAAATTCTTGACAACAGTCGCTCCATTGAGAACACCACACCGGATCTGGAATGTCGTCCTACCAAAGTAGCTGAAGCCATAATTTTTGAAAAAAATATTTGATTGGAAAAATAGCTAGAGTATAAGTTCTCCTAAAAAGTTGGAAGGTCGGGCTATTTAAGATAGAAATGAATGCTTGCTATGTGACCTGTGAAAGGGAGTAACGTTGCTACTGTAATAATATTATTTGTTGAAAGGAAAAAATTGCTAGTTGAAACAAATTAGAAATCTACAGGAATGAGCGAAGAGTAAAAATTGAAAAAATCCCCCAAGACTATTTATTTACAAGAATAGGCTAAATTCAACATTTCCTACCCATAATCTTGTAGAAAACAATCCAACTGTTATGAAACCTGGTTTGTGGAGTCATAAATAGCTATTTAATCTTCCAAAAGCCCGTGTAAACACCTTATTGTTTAAGAAATACCTTATCATTTCCAACTTGTTTTATACACATGGCACGTGGCATTACAAATTTTGTTCTGAAAAGACCCTTCCCCCTCGAACTGTCCTGGCAAGTAGTTTTTTAAATCCACCCACTTCCACATCTTTGAGGTAAGAGAGTTGGAAAGTCATTGATGGTGACATTTGCTGTCCAAAAACTTTAAGTTCTTTGATCGATTTTTATTACAGTACAAACTCCCAGTAGGGTTAACAACCATGATAATGAGACAGCCAGACAGTAGGCCATTGGGGTGAAACCCATTTGATTGTCTTCGGGTAACCTTTATCCGACAAAAAAAGTTTGTAATCCTGAAGCAGATCTATCGCGTACCACATTAGTCTGGGGCCGAAGCCTTTGATTATCCATTTGGAACCTTTCCCTAACCAGCCTAAAGATAGCCGTCTACAGCTAGTGGTTAAGGTTGAATGATTTTTGTTGAATCCCAAAAGGGTCTATTAATTGTTTTTGCAATCCCCTTTTCCAATATGGCTTTGTCCTGAACAGCCAAGTTTCGGTTCCCTTTGTTATATTAGAATACACATCTTTTAGGGTTGAGTCAGGTTGGAGGAAAATTTTTCTAAGTATTTTCAAATTTATTCATAGAAGGAACGTTATCTTTTAACTTTTACCTCAATTGGAATAATTAAAAATTTATCTCTTAATTGTATGAAAACAATTGCTATTTAAATTATTATTTTTGAAGGCGAGCTATTAAATTAGAATTTGACACAAATAGTTCTTTTAAAGTAAAATCGTGTTAACAATATTTAGTTATTTTCAGACTAGTGTAATCTTTAGATGTATATGAACTCGAATATTTAGGTTTTATTGTGGGGGAAATGTATGTTTAAGATAAAGTTTCAAGTTTCAAATACAATAGCAAGAACAGACTATTCAAACCTCAAAACTTGTTTGTCAGTAATTAGTACGAGGGACTATTGCTTGCTAGAATGTTGAAAATAGTGTTTATTGGGTCAAGTTTGTAGCAATGGTTTGCCCTAATTAATCATGTTTAATTTGTTGTTTGTAAATGATAGCAATTCAGACTAGATTAAATGTGTCGTACTTGATAAATACACAAATGGTTAAGTGTACTTAATTTTGCAGAGAAAATCTTCTTGAATTAAATAGTTATTTTATTTCTTGTAAAATCATCTGGAGCATTCTCAAAGTTTAAAAGCAGTTGCTGTATTTGTTTATCAATGTCACGAATGGTTGTTTTGTAAGTTGTAGAAACTTGTTTTTGAATTCATATTTTGTTTAGGCAGGCTTTACATGCAGAGTGATAGTTTAAATTTGTTGCTTTGAAAATTTGTATGATAGAACTGCTAATCTAAAATTATTAAAATCCATTAGTACTAATTGTTAATTGTTATCTAAGCATTAGGTACTTTGACTATTTGGTATTTTAGAAAGCAACCATTTTCCAGATTATTTATTTTTGCATAAATATACTTGGGGAATTTAATTTGGAAAGTTTGTTCGTATCTAAGCAAGATAATAGACAATAAATATTATCTATGTTTATTAGCTTAGTACCTTGAGTTTCTATTCGTTAAAACGTGGATAAAAAGAGAATTAATGGCGTGTTTTGTAAAATCTGGTACGTTTAGCTCTGCTGTCGTAATGACGTTATGGCACCAGTTCTTTTTGTAATTTTGTTTTTACTTACTCGTTTTTATTCTACCGGCATTGCAACGCATTTTTTGTTTTGTTTTGATCTATTCGAAGCTTATGAAAACATTCTTCTAGCGAGAGGGAGAATGCTGTAATTTTTTATGTGTTGTAGGGTACCTCATATATGCTTTGATAGTTTAATTATACGTGTAGTGAGCTGCTAGCCAGAAAATTAAGTGGTAATTCGCCATTGTTGCAATTAATTTTCATGGTAAACTTGTTTAATAACATTACAGGTTATATCCCTGCTTTTAAAATATTTTTCATTTTTGCTCGTTCTATCCCTTTGTCAACAAATTTTTTTGTAGGTCCGTTCTGGTAACTAGTTTGTTGAAACTTCAAAGCCCTATTTTTGTAAGTTTGATATTTTGGTAGGGTATCGTTTGGATTAAATTTGTTAAATAAATTACATGTATAAATTTATAGGATTTCTGTTTTTATTTTGTTTAGTAAAAATTTTTACGTGGTGGTATAAAATAGTAACTCTTTTGGTCAATTTTAAATTTGCGCATCAACCATAAATGGAGGTTACTAACATCATAACGCATTAATTGTAGATAGTTACTAACATTGTAACTGAACAGTTTAAATTCATAAGTTTCTTATTTTCTTTTGTTAAGTATATTCATGTTTTTGGTCGATGTCCAAGTTTGTGCATCAACGACAAGTGGAAGTAGTTGTTTTACGACTCTAGTTGAGATAAAATATTTTTTTGATTTGTTGTGATTTTTCTCTGGTATAAAATTTTATTCATCTGTAAGGAGTAGTTAAAATTGTAGTTAAATTTTGGTAATGTTGAGAAATTTTCAATTGAGAATACTCGAACGTTCTCTACTGAAAGAAAATTTTTTAGTTTTTTTGGTTGATTGAAATAATTTTTTATTGCTGTTGTGGAGAATTGCTAGGAAGCAGTGTTTTCTTTGTCTCTCTGTCGTTTATAGAGTATTGAGTATTCTAAGGTTAAAGCCCATATTTTGTCGGTAATTAAAATTTTTTTTGGTTCATATTTATGAGGTATAGGAATCCGACCCTTAGAAAGGTTTTTTGATAGGCATATGCCAATGATAGATATTGGCATCTAAGCAATATTTTGATAACATTAAGGAGAGTTTTGTCCTAGCTTCAAAAAATTTATGTATTTATTAATATATAACCCCTTTTGAGGTAGTAAAAAGCAAAAATTTGTTGTTTATCCTTATAACCCGCATGTATTATACGAGCGTAGAATTACTGATTATGACTTCTACTGGTTGTGTCTTCTACCTATTGTGATATACCAATTTTATCTCCTTGTGGATGGACGTGGTACGCAAAGCTATCTTCACACTCGTTTATCAATTTAATCGTTGATACATTTATTCATTTATACATTCGTTCGTTTGTTAGTTAATTGATTTTTAAATGATTCATTTAGTAATTTTCATTTGTTGGTTTAATTATTAATTTATTAATCCATCAAACTTCTTGGTTCCGTGGTCCCATAGTAACGTTAGGAATCATTTTTTTAATTTATCATTTTATCCAGTAGCCTTTCTAGTCCTTTGAGTCTTCCACTAGTCCAAGGAATATATTAAAATAACATTTTATGGAAATAATTTTGTAATTAAAACTTTTAAGGGCTAGCCCTAATTACTTTAAATATTTTTTTATTCGGCTTTGATACTGTTGTTTGTCTTTTTTCTGTAACTCAGAATTTTTCTATTTTTTTTTTGGGAGGACAGTGTAACAATTTTATTGTTGAAAGGAGAAAATTATTGGTTGAAACGAATTAGAAATCTACAAGAATGAGCGATGGGAAAAAAATTGAAAAAATCCACCAAGACCATTTATTTATTTATATTTTTAATAAGTTCTTGGTTCCATATGGAAAACAACAGCCTCATTGTTATTTTCTAATTTGGTTCAATTGCAAGAGTAAGTTCAACATTTCATATCCACAATCTTGCAGAAACCAATCCAGCTGTTATGAGACTTAGTTTGTAAAGTCTTAAATAGCTAGTTAATCTTGCAAAAGCCCATGTAAACACCTTATTGTTCAAGAAATACCTCATGGTTTTCAACTTGTTTTATACACAAAGCACGTAGGCATTACAAATTTTGTTCTAATAAGACTTTCTCCACATGAACTTGTTACACATTAGGTATTAGATCACTAATTTAGGTGTATGGACTTTTTTTAGAATTTGATGTAAAAAATTTGCTGTCGATTACCACAATTTTGTTGTGCAATGAAAACCACACTTTGTTGGTGTTTGCACGGTTGTTAATGCTATTGGCTTATCTTTGGGGTCGCAAGCATGCTGACAACAGTTTGTACATGGGAATCAGTTTGGTTCTCATCAACGCAAGCGGAAGTGCGTCAACCCCAGTTAGAGGGGATAGACTTTGTATGTGGAATGCAGCATAGCTCAGACGATTACCATACCAACTTCTGTAGAAGAAACATTAACATACTGTCTGCCGTATAGTGCTGTCATGAGTGCTTTGTTTTCCTTCCTACTTTTTTACCCCATTCCTATTGAATTGTCTAGCGAGGCATCACCAGCAGGAACACCTGCAGAGGCAGCTACCATGCACAACAAGGCAGACCGAGCTCAACACCCTGAGGCTGCGCCCAATAAAAATAAGTAAGTGTTTTAAACTATATTTTTTAACCTGAGGTTTTATTGGGAGGTAATTGTACGGTATAAACTGTCCTGGCAAGTAATTTTCTAAATCTGCTCACTTTTACATAATCTTCGAGGCAAGAAGATTGGAAAGTCGATGGTGATATTTGCTGTCCAAAAACTTCAAGTTCTTTAATCGTTTTTTATTACAGCGCAAACTCCAATTAGGGTTAACCATGATAATAAGACAGCCAGACAGTAGGTCATAGGGGTGGAAGCCATTTGATTATCTGCAGGTAGCCTTTAACCAACTAACATGTTTATGATACCAAAGCAGATCCATCATGCACCATATTATTCTGGGTCCAAAGCCTTTGCTTATCCAGCTGCAACCTGTGCCTAATCAGCCTAAAGGTAGCTGCCAACAACTGGTGGATAAGAAGAAGTGATTTTTGCTGGACTCCAAAAGGGTCTATTAATTGTTTTTGCAACCCCCTATTCCACTATGACTCTGTCCCGAGCCGCCAAATTCCAGTCTGTAAAACCCGGTATCCCATTGTCAAACATAATAATCTTATGCTAACTAATTAAATTTTTTACTTAAAGTATACTATTTCTAGAAAGTAATAATTGTTCCAAATTTTATACAATGGAATTTTCAGCAATAACCGTTGTAAAATAATTTAAATTACAGTATGTATGTGACTATCAAATCTGATGCTCATTAAGTCTTACGAGACAAAATGTTGTTTAAAAAATAATTTTTTTAATATCACTAAGCCGTGTGAATTGATTTAATTTTTGTTGGATAAAAATTATTTGTTATATAATAGATACTTTCTGATTTTAACAGGTTTAATTTTCTTAGAAGAGTAAATTAAAAATTTTGAACGATCCACTCCAATAGGGTTTCTGTATCTACTCTAAAATTAACTCTTTTTAATACTTGCTAGATACAGTGGTGTCCAGTTTCACTTTATTTAGGTTTCCATTTCACAAAGGATATTTAAACCCTGCTGTTTCTCATGATCTCGCATTTGATAATAGCCAAGCTAGACGCCGAGCAGCAAGTTTTTATAGTTGCAACTCACGCGTAAAAAGTCCAAGTTCCCTAGGGGCTCCAGTTGGAAATGTTGAAAATAAAAACTGCAACACTACGACTTTTACTCCAGGCTTGGTCGTAACTTTAATTGGCCTATGCACAATTATAACTTCAACGTGGAATACATATAATTAGTGCTACAGCCAATTACTCCTGCTGTAGGTTCTGTGTGCAAAACCTGTATTTTTACGAGTAAATTTACCAGCGACAAATATTTGATTAGTAAAGTAAATCGAACTTAACTTCAATATCTATGAAATAATTTCTATTAACGCTTTCTTTCGTAAATTACAACTTGCCATAAATTATTGTATGTATCAACATAAATGAAAACACTTTTTTCTACCCTCACAATTAAACTTGAGCTTTGAACCTTGAAATATACTTTGGATTATACCTTGAAGCAATTAAGTTTGCATGTAGTTCTTGTATAAATCCTAACAAGCTATTTTCAACATTAAAATAAACTAAATATGCAATTTTATTTTAAATCCCAAAATAAATAATATTAAGATGCATGACTAACAAAAAGAAGTAGCAACCAATAGAATGACACCAACATATTTCAAGTACATTACTGCTCTACTGATATTAAGTGTACCATGAAGCGTAGTGTCCATGTCTCAAATAACTTATACGGCATTGGAACACATTTGCATTGGAAATCAGGAGTAATGGACCTCCATCTTAAAAATACTGCAAATTCAAGCACCCATATGCAAATACATGTCTTGAAAATGCTACTGCAGACAAACAATACACAAAACCACTAAGCATTCATCCCCCGAGACAAAATCTAAAATAAGAAAAGAAATATCTCTCATGTAATAATATTCACAAGTACAATTCATATTGTTTTACTTCTACTTATCCTGAAAATCAGATTTAAGAGAAAATGGCATACAATCAAAAATCCACTTGCGACCACATGCACCATTACAACCTCAACTTCTCAATAATAATAAATCCAGTTTAACTGTACACAGAGAAATTATCTTATGTAAAACACTTTCCCAATAACTTCATGTGAAGTGGGTAACTCCCAACAATGGATGATTTACGTGAAACCAGATAATTCCTGCTTCTACATACATGCAAGTGATCATCACTCCAGAACAGCACATTGACAAATATTAACTAAAAAAGCAGTCTCCTGATAACTCAACCTAAATAACAAAATCTCTAAGCCAATAATAACTATCAATCTCAAAACTAAAAGAATTTAGAATCACAGGTATGCCAGGGTAGCATTCAGTACACAATATGACTACATTTGTTATATTCGAGGATGTATAAATACAGATTCACAAGTAAGAAATATTACAAGAATAATATCAGGTTGCACAAAGGGTCGTTAACTACTTAATGATCGATTAAATATTTAACAGTTAATTATCTATAAGGAAGTGCTATTGAAAACTTTGGTTAAATAGTTGACGACCTGTTAACTGAACCACTGATTAACTATAAGTAGCGAACCGTTAAAACATATAGACTGTTCCACAAAGGCCGATTAAGATTTGACAGCTTGTTAAATATGGGTTAATCGACCATTAACTTTAATCAGAGAACTTTGGCTGATTAAAGTGACAGTTAGACGGTATTTTCTTATTAATAACACTCAAAAATAAGCTTTAAATATTTTAATACAGAATTTTTACAACCACAGTATATAATAATTATAATATGTTACTGGTAAATATAAAAATATGTCAACCTGTATCATAATTAATTTTAAAGAAATGTCAGATACATTACTATTATCACTTGATGAATATGAACATCTACAAAAAATTCGTACTTTTCGTAATAGAACCAATGCATTTGAAATATATGATGATTTTGAATTTAAATTAAGGTTTCGTTTTTGTAAAGAAAATGTTATGAAATTGTTACATATATTTGGCCATATTTTAGAACTATTTACAGATCGAAACAAGTCAATCAGTGCTTTAAATCCTATTAGTGACACTCTGCTCTTATGCTACTGATGCTTTTCAACAGTTAATTGGAGACACTGAAAATGTGCACAAATCAACGGTATGTAGAATTATACATAGAATAAGCCATCAAATAACCTTATTAAAAAATGTGTATTTGCATATGCCTAGAAATGAGAAAATAAATAGAGTATTGTTCGATTTCTACAACATAGCTGGTTTTCTACGATTGGGTGCTCTGGATTGTACACACATTAGAATAATATCCCATGGAGGGAAACATGCTAAACTGAACCAAAACCGTAAATGTTTCTATTTTATTAATGTACAAGTGATTTGCATATCCATGCTTATATTTGGGAATGGCCAAAAATGTTAATTAGGTTCTTCTTGTTATAGTATAGTTGCCTGTGCAGTGCTTCACAATATAGCTTTAAGTTTAAATGACTATGAACCTCCAGAAAAATTTACGTTTGCAGAAGGCTATGACAATATAGATGAGGAATTTTATGCTGTCATTAGAATTAATGAAAATACTGTTAGAACAGCTTTAGTAAATACAATATTTGCAAGGTAAATGTCATTTATTTACACAATACAAAACATTTTCCAAAAACCAATTATATAATACATTAGCAGCATATTTCTAATATGTTATAAGCTTATTTGTAATCAATTAAAAAAATATTATTGTTCTTTTAACTTCTTTAATTGTAATTTATAAATCTGCATCTGAAGTCTATGCTCTGATATCATGAATATTTTTTGTAATCGAGCATTTCTTAACATAGCTTTAAAATATAATTGTTTTAATTTTTCTGCAGTATTTTTCTGGCGTGTTATGAGTTTTCGACGTGCAGCGGCTTTTGGTATCACAGGAATAGCATCAATTTCCATTATTTCTGAGCCAGAAAGTTGTTTGGGAATCTTATTTACATTGGGATTTTCTCCATGTCTTCGTCACCTAAATTGTATAACAAAATATTTAAAAAAAATACAGTGCAGCAAGTATTTGACATTCTAAAATGAGCTTAATTAATTATAAAGGCAACAAACTCAAAAATAAACATTACTTTTATTACATTAAAATTTATATTTATCAGTATTTTAAGGAACTTTTTAACTCTTTCATTTAATTCAATTCATGATTACTCTTGACTTGATTATCGTATTCTAATAACAATCTTGGCTAATATCAAATGGTAATACAATGCCTACCAAAATATAATGCTGCAGGGGTTCTATGTGATCTCGAATAACAGCCAATATATGTTCACCTGATTCATCCAATTGATGCTTTGGCTTTCCACCACCGGTCTTAAATATTTCTTTCTAAAACAAATTCTTATTAAATTCTACAATATTTCATACAAATCTATAGAAATAAAAACCAGGTTAAGTGATAATGTAAGTAATATTCAGTAAGAAATAAGGAGTAATGATTAATAGTAATTTCTCCTAATACACACAGAAAAGGATGCTGCTATGATAATACCAAAGATGGCACAAAGCCATAGGTTGAAAAAATTATAGTTGACATTAACAGTCATAGCCTGAATACAAATTTTTGATATCTTTACCTGAATATTTAAAAATTCTATTGAAATGCTAGGAGGATCTAAAGCGTGGCGAAAATATGGACGATTTGAAAAAGCTATTGCAGTACGGTTCGCTTAAGTTTTATAAACATACGTATAGTTAAGTGTTTATGAAACCCTTGATAAGGTTCACGTATATCGTATGTCAATATTCTTAAAATTATCTTTACAATTGTGACTGAAAATTCGATTTATAATTAAGAATTGACATTAAAACATACCATATATAGATTACTTACATTGAGTTCAGCATTTTTCTTTATAATTTTAATTTGTTCATCAGTAATTGATGGATCTTTGTCTTGTAATTTTTGCATGTATTTTGATTTCTAAAACATTTCACTTATTAGTGTAGTAATGAATTAAAACATCTAAAAAATTGTTCTACAAATTTAAACATAATAATAACTAGGGTAAGGAATGTTTTTATTGAACCTTACAGTAGCTCATTACTGATATTGCAATTTTTTTATGAATCTATAATTATGAGCTATTCTAACTGATAAATATCACATTATTTTTGGAGGCCTTCCTAAGATTTCTTTTAACGTTGTCATAAAGGTTCCGCAACTGAACCCACTGCAGAATACCTGACATAGCCCCACTATTGAACTCTACAGAAATCTTAATTCAAGCATCTTGTTTGTTCTTAGATGTTACTGCGCCAGTTATTGTTTTCAATAATATGCTGGTATCTACAACACAGTCTGATTAGCTTCAACTTGTTACGGTATTCCGTGCAGACAAGAAATAACACAGTACAGTAAGTAGAGCAAATTGTCTACACCAAATACTGCAACAAAACAAGGACAAAATGGTAGAATTGAACCCCAAAGGAATTAGAGTTCGGGCTAGCTCAAAAATGTCAGAGTGGGGTGGGTGACCTAGAAAGAAAAGAATTGGAAACCTCAGTAACAAAGAACTATATTACAAACTTGTAGGAAAACATACAGTCCCCCAAAAGAATATTTACAAATGTCGAAAACACATTTACATAATCGTTCGTTACAACATGATGTACACAAGGTGTCAACTTACATATAATACTTGTTGATGCATTTGACTACCTTTGCCACAAATAATACTTGTACCTGTATGCTGCTGATTATGATTTTAATGGTTTCTATCACACTAGGTGTGACTCTGACCATACTCCATCTGTCGTACTCTTCCAATAAAACCTGTATTACAAGCAAGTGATACTTTGTGAGGTTGTTTGACTTGAACTGACTTTAATAGCTTTGTCCAATGTTTTGAGTTTTTTTTTAAAAGTCGATTTTTGATGTAGTAATTTTTATTATTGAAATTTCAACTAAAAGCATCTTTAACCAAACTATCATTTAGTTTACTGAAATTACAATTAAGACTAAATTTTTTAGATCGGTAGTATAAACATCAATATCCTCAACAATGAGCTGGCATCTATAAAATAGCTTGTGTCTTTCTATAATAGTGTTTACGTGTGGCATACAAAAGTTTTCCAACTTTGCAACTAATGTATCAAATTTTATTGTATCAACATCTTAATTAAAGGAACAAAAAAATCTCAAGTGCTTCCTTACCAATAAAATGTAATAATGTAACTACTTTACACTGATCTATTTCTTGTTCTAAGATTAGAAGCCCATAAAAATAATTTGAATTGAGTGTTCCAGGTTTTCCTGTGATGGTGTAATAGCCGAATATCATAATAATTTATAGTTATTACATTGAATTAAGTTTTATGCATTTAAAAGGTGAGTGACTTGTTATAGGAAGTGCAAAGTGCGGAATTGTACAGGAAGACAATCGATAGGAAGTACACGTGCAACGAACTCTAGGCTAGGTGTAATTGGAATTAGTAAATAAGCATAATTGCATAATCATTGTTAAGAGTTAAGAACTAATATAGAATAAGAGCATTATAAGTCTAACCCTCAGATGTAACAGTTGTACTGCACTTAAAGTGATAATTAAATTAAATATGTGAAATGGTCTTCGACTTTGTTTTAATCACCTCTACTGAAGCCCCCAAGAGAACACTACATGGCGATTCTGCCAGCCCTGCTAATTCTGCCAGTCCTGCCAATTCTGCCTGTCCTGCTAGTTCTACAGATTAAATTATAACCAAAATTTGAAATGGGCACCAGCAATTCCAAAGAAGAAGTAGTTATTGCACAAACTGGAATGAATAATGGTTCGATAAATGGCTATTCAAATTCTGAGGTAATAGGTATTATGTCAGGTACAATTTTAGCGTTGTTGGGTATTTTATTACTTTTTAAAATGTTCAAGAAAATGTTGAACAAGAAGATTAGGAGAGAGGTCAGTAGAAGCCTGCAGATTGTATAGTAAGAATTATTTTATTTTAAGCTATAAAAAATAAGTATGAGTTAAAATTAATGACGGAACAGTTGAAGCAAATTTTAGAGGAATTTAAGATTTTTATTAAAAATTTAAATAAAGATGGTCAAGAAAGACGAAACGATTTAGATGTTACTAATAGGAAATTTGACTATTTGAATAGGTTTTGCGAGGAGTATAGGTTAGAGAAAGATAAGATTAAAGTCGCAAAATTTGATAGTTCTGAAATTATCGATAAAGTTAAGCAGCACATAGCCATAATAGATAAGTGTATAGGAGATATTACTGAAGTTTTAAAAGTAGGAAGTTAAGTATTTTAAGTAGGAAAATCAAGACACCATGGGTGAAAAGTTTGAAATAAAAGTAGCAGCCTCTATGATTCCAGCCATGGACGGTTCAGAAAATACCACCAAGCAAATGGTCGACGCAATTGAACTATATGATAGCTTGTTAGATGATGAAGGTAAGAGATTGTTAGTAAATTTTGTCATAAAAATTAAGTTAAGTCAAAATGCTAAAATGCGATTAGACAGTAAGTATGAGAATGTAGAAGCGCTTGTGAACGATATCAAATATCATCTTTTAACTAAAAAATCAGCATCAGGATTGTCCGCCGAATTACATAACTCCAGACAAAATAATAAATCAATTGAAAATTTTGGTAAAACGATCGAGGAATTAATGGTCAATTTAACTATAGCTCAAGCAGAGGGTAACAAACAATCATTAAAAATTTTGACAGCCGCTAACGAAAAATTGCATTAAACGTATTTACAAACGGAATAAGGGACGAAAATTTAAAACAATTATAAAAGCTCGAAATTACGATAAATTAAAAGACGCCATAATAGCCGCGAAAGAAGAGGAAATTGCAAATAAACCTCAGCAAATGTATTACACAACCGGAAAAGGTCGTCAATTTACTAGACGCGTAAAATATCATAACAATAATACAAATAGAAGTCAACGTACCTCACACACCAGGTATCAAGGTCGAGGAAATAATCCATGCACGTACATGAACACTAGAGGTCGAGGAAATGCATACGTAAGTAAAACTGTAAGAGGTCATCAGTTTCATAATAGGGGGAAACCATCGCAATTTTTACATCAACTCGTCAGAGAAAAACTCCACAGAAAATACATTAGATC
The DNA here is from genome assembly GCA_036346225.1 of Platerodrilus igneus. Classification (NCBI taxonomy): domain Eukaryota; kingdom Metazoa; phylum Arthropoda; class Insecta; order Coleoptera; family Lycidae; genus Platerodrilus; species Platerodrilus igneus. The sequence continues at coordinate 839,175 of JARFIW010001213.1, forward strand.
AAACTAGGGAACCGAAAACATTTTTTCGAGACCCCGGAATAATTTAAGGAATGTTCACAACATTTTAAATATTAATAGTATAAATTTCATAGAAGTAGGATACAATAACAATACAATTAAATTAATTTTAGATACAGGAGCATCAGTAAGTGTTATTTTCATTTCTAGTTTAACAACTAAGATAAATATTGATACAGATAAGCAAATTTTTATTCAAGGAGTATCAGGTAAAACAAAAGCAATTGGAACAGTAAATCTTCCAATTACAATAGGGAATATCTCAATTAATCATACTTTTGTTGTAATGAACAATTTCGAATCAGACGTAAATGGAGTAATAGGATCAGATTTTTTTAATAAGTACAAATCAAATATCGATTATAAAAATTATAAATTTACTTTCGTAAGTAATAATGTATCAACGTCAATTCCATTATTAGCAAATGAAGATTTATATACAATAATCCCACCACGATGTGAGGTTATCAAATATTTCACAGTAAATTACAAGGAGGAATGCGTAATAAAATCACAAGAATTATGTGAAGGTGTATTTCTAGCAAACGTAGTTGTAAAGCCAGTTAAAAATTTTATACCAGTAAAGTTATTGAATACGAACGACACCGAAATTAAGTTACGAAATTTTAAACCTACCATCGAACGACTTTCAGATTACAAGATAGTTAAATTTGAAGAGTCAAAATTCTCAGTTGAACGTATTGATAAATTATTAAAAGACATTAACGTCGAAGGTTTAAATAGCGAAGAACAACCCATCATTCATAAGATATCTGCTAAGTTTGCAGACGTATTTTATGTCGACAATGACCTACTAACCGTGTCAAACATAAGTGAGCAGCATATTCAGTTACAAACAGATGCTAGAGCAACGTACGTTAAACCATATAGGTTACCACATTCACAGAAAAATGATATAGGAAAGCAAGTAGATAAAATGTTACATGACGGGATAATAGAACCCGCACAAAGTGCTTGGTCTTCATCACTACTAATAGTACCGAAAAAACCGGATAGTTTAGGAAACAAAAAATGGCGTGTAGTTATTGATTATAGACAATTAAACACTAAATTGTAAGATGACAAATTTCCGCTACCAAGTATCGAATCAATTTTAGATTCGTTAGGAGGTGCAATATATTTTTCACATTTAGATTTATATCAAAGTTATTATCAGATAGGATTACAAGAACAGTCCAGACCGTGTACGGCATTTAGTACAGACAAAGGACAATTTCAAATGACTAGGTTACCGATGGGGTTAAAAGTAAGCCAGTATTTTTGCACGACGATGACAGTAGCCTTATCAGGATTGAATTACGAGAATTGTTTTACATATTTGGATGATTTAATTGTATTCGGAGATAGTTTAGAAAAGCACAATACAAATTTAGTAAAAGTACTCAATAGGTTAAGAAAAGTCAATTTAAAATTAAATCCAAAAAAGTGTGAATTTTGAAAGGAAATTTTATATTTAGGGCACGTTATAACGGCACAAGGGGTACAACCAGATTCAGAAAAAATTGCAGTCATGCAAAATTATCCAACACCACTTAACGCAAACGACGTTAAGAGGTTTGTAGCATTTGCCAATTACTATAGAAAATGTATTCCAAAATTCGCATGAAATAACAGCACCGTTAAACAATTTGTCTAGGAAAGGTGTCACTTTCCAATGGACCAATGAATGTCAAGCAGCATTCGAACTGTTAAAAACAACTTTAACAAACCCACCAATATTACAATACCCAGATTTTTCAGATAATAGTACGTTCATCTTACGCACGGACGCATCAGGTTACGCGTTAGGAGCAGTTTTGTCGAATGGCGACGACAAGCCAGTAGCTTACGCAAGTAGAGCACTTAACAAAGCCGAAATAAATTATTGTACAATAGAAAAAGAGCTATTAGCTATAGTATGGGCAGTGAAAAAATTTAGACCATACTTATTTGGCAAAAAATTTCAAATTTTAACGGATCATAGACCGTTAGTATATTTATTTGGTATGAGTAATCCATCTAGTCGATTAACAAAATTTAGGTTAACATTAGAAGAATTTGATTTTACAATAACGTATATTAGGGGTACAGAAAACGTGACAGCGGACGCTTTATCTAGAATTATTATAGATTCAGATTATTTTAAGAATATGGAATGAGCGGTTCACGAAAAAGTATATGTAACAACAAGAGCCCAAAGTAGAAAATTAGGCGACTCTCAAGTCGAATCAAAAGCATCAAATGATGATGGGACTGATCACCCCAACATTGTTGAACTTTTGAAGCATCCGAAGGATGCAACAGAATTACGATTTGTATCAGACGAGGAGTTTAACAGAATCATTAAATCCAATAAAGGAAATAATTTTGTTTACATGCATGTATCAATTTATGATAGGAGTAAAAATATAATTTATTTGAAGCAAGGATCTCGATCAGCATCAGCCTTCGAAGCGTCGTTGAGAGACCTGCAATTTCTTTGTAGAGAATTTACAATTCCGGAATTTATTATTATAAAAAACGAAGAATCGAATCATTTTTAAATAACTGTAAAGCCGGCCGCAATTTACTTAAAAAATGACATACGAATTAGTGTGATTAGGAAGTCACTAATATTCAAAACTCAGAAACGCAAAGATTAATCATTAATGATTTTCATTTATTGCCTACGGGAGGTCACACGGGCATCAATAGAACATACAATAGCATAAAGCGATACTATTTTTGGTCAAGTATGCGAAAGGATGTAGAAACATTTATTAAAAAATGTGACGAATGTCAAAGACATAAACATTCAAATATTAGCAAACAGCCGATGATAATTACAACCACAGCTTTCGAAGCTTTCGAAAAAGTTTTTTTAGACTTAGTTGGACCATTGCAACCAGATGCAAATGGAAACAGGTACATTTTGACACTACAGTGTGATTTAAGTAAATTTGTAGAAGCATATCCATTACCAAATAAAGAGACTGAAAGTGTAACTAGAGCGTTTGTCGAGAATTTTATTTTACGATACGGCATCCCACACGAAATTTTAACGGATAAAGGTTCAGAGTTCATGTTGGAGATTCTTAAGGAAACTTGCAAATTATTAAATATAAAGCAGTTAAATTCTACAGCTTATCATCATGAAACTATCGGTGCACTCGAAAACTCACATAAAAATTTAGCAGCATATTTAAGGATCCAATGTCCGCAGTATTCAAATAATTGGAGCAGTTGGATACCTTATAGGTGTTTTGCATACAATAATTCAGTGCATACGGAAACTAAATATACCCCGCACGAATTAGTGTTTGGGAAAATTAATCAAATGCCGTCAAACGTGGTAAACTCAATAGACCCACTATATAATTTTGATAATTATCCAGCAGAACTTAAGTATAGATTGCAAGTCGCTGGAAATGAAGCGAGATATAATTTATTACAATCCAAAAGTAAACGAAAGCATAAGTTTGATATCAAAACTAAGCATGTCAATTATAAATTAGGAGATAAGTTGTTGGTTAAGAATACATCTCTTAATAAAAGAGATCCAATATTTGTAGGCCCATATGAAGTAGTTTTAGATAAGAATCCTAATGTTATAGTTAAGATAGATAATAAGTTAGTAGAAATCCATAAGAACAGAACAAAATTATATAACATAATGTAACACAATTGCAAGGAGCAGTATGAAACATGTACTACCAATTTATAAAATTTTTATTTGAAAAACAAAATTTTTAGTGCACCCGTGGAGGTGTGATGGTGTAATAGCCGAATATCATAATAATTTATAGTTATTACATTGAATTAAGTTTTATGCATTTAAAAGATGAGTGACTTGTTATAGGAAGTGCAAAGTGCGGAATAGTACAGGAAGACAATCGATAGGATGTACACGTGCAACAAACTCTAGGCTAGGTGTAATTGGAATTAGTAAATAAGCATAATTGCATAATCATTGTTAGCAGTTAAGAACTAATATAGAATAAGAGCATTATAAGTCTAACCCTCAGATGTAACAGTTGTACTGCACTTAAAGTGATAATTAAATTAAATATGTGAAATGGTCTTCGACTTTGTTTTAATCACCTCTACTGAAGCCCCCAAGAGAACACTACATTCCATTGAAGTGGCATGTTGTTACTTAGAACCTTGGGCATTTCCATATAAGATGATTTTAATTTACTATAGATATTTGTTGTATTGATGATGAAGTAGTTGAAGTTGAACTTTATAATGGTATTTTACAATTTATTAAAATATAATGTAGCACATATAATCGAAGTAGGTCCTTTTAAAATATAATTTCACGCGACACCATGTTTTGGTACTGTTTTGTACTAGTATATATCATTGACTTTAATAATATAAAGTCTCCTAAATTAAATACTTATTCTTGAACTGATCGATCTATTATTGTTGCATTCAACTTTTGACATTGACTCTTGACCAGTAAGACATGTGACAATGTTGCCAAGTGTACCATACAACACCCTAATCCTTAAGATTTAGGTGATGCACATCTGTTCGATACATAATTTCATTATAGAGGTAATTGGACATTTTGTTATGATAATTTTATGATATAGGCACATAGCAAGTGTAAGACTCCTATTACACATTTTCAGTCAGTTAACTTTTTCAGCTTATGGACGATTATTCTGATTCTTTAAATATCAAATATACGGAATAAACACTTCATTCAGTTAACTTTTTCAGCTTATGGACGATTATTCTGATTCTTTAAATATCAAATATACGGAATAAACACGAGTTCTAAGTTCTTAGGATCCTTCTTGTATCTTCAGCAGTAACATATAGTTCATATATGCTATTGCAAAAATAAAGGTTTGGTTAAACTAAAATTTTGTAAAGTAAAATATTTTCAAGAAAATATTATTTATTATATTGGAGGATATATTGTCCCAAAGTTAATTAGGAACACCTTATGTAGCAACTGCATTGCAATTTTGCTCTACAAAAGTGAACAATCTGTACATGACCATGATTATTGAGCTTCAGGTAATAGTTTAAAAAAATTTACATATTTTGTAAGTTGTTGTGGTTTGTTACATACTTCTAATATAGTGTACAAAATTCTACATTTTTGTGAAAGACAATTTCGGTTTTTGAGAGAAGAGGGCAATTTATTAATCAAAAAAACCAATATCAAAAAGGTTTTAACCAATACAGATGTCAAATATTTTGCGACAAAAATGGACTATTTTCTACCTCAACACCAGGTTAATTCCGAATTTCTTGCTGAAGAATTACATGAAATTCAAATTATTAAAAAGGTCATTGAGGTTTTCCTGAAATGTAGAATGCACCATCATTCAAGATTTGTGTAATTTAGAATTACATGGCAACTCAACCACAATTAGGCAAAAAATGTCCAAATTAGTTTTATTTAATAATTGTTAGGTATTGTAATTAATATTAAGGTGTAACTTTTAGTTTTTTTTGGTATCATTTTTCCGAATGTTTTGAAGGGCTCAAAGAGATCATATATAGTAATTTAGGTTGTAATACATAAATTACAACACTTTTCTTTTTAAATAAATTTTTAGATTAAACATTAACTATCCAGACAATGACAAACTTGTAAAGAGTGCTTGCACAATCCACAAGCTTCTAACGCCCAAACAACACGGTTTCTTTCCGGCACGTAATACCAAAATGAATTTGGCTATTTTTACTTAATTCACCGCTGAAGTTTTAGATAAACAAGGTTAGGTGGATGCGATATGTGTTGACTTTTCTAAAGCCTTCGACACTGTCTGCCATGAAATAGTAATGGGAAAACTGCAAGCCATCGGTTGTAATCCAGCGCTTTCAAAATTTTTTAAATCATACTTATGCAACAGAACAAACTTTGTGGAATTAAAAGGTTACAATTCAGATATATATGTTGCGACAAGTGGACTTCCACAAGGAAGCAACCTTGCACCACTTCCTTTTTCTATATTTATCAATGATATAATCACTGGCATAAAAAGTCAAATACTTATTTTTGCAGATTATGTCAAAGGTTTAGGCCGGTTGACAGGTATAGCTGACTGTGAAGTCTTGCAGATAGACTTAACTTGCATTTCTGATTGGTGTATTAACAATAAATTGTCACTAAATGTAAACAAATACAATACAATACGCTACACATTAAATCAAAACATAATTACATTCAAATACACCACATCCACCATTGAGCTTATTAATAAAGTAACTATTAAAGATTTAGGCATTACGTTTGATAAAAAAATTTTATTTTATAAACATATTGAAAATATAAAATCAGCAACCCAAGCATTAAGATTTATAATAAGACAAAACTTTAACCAGGAAAAAACTTAATGCGTACTTTATTTTAGTTATATGTCTGTTCTATTCTTTAATACTGCCCCTTAGTTTGGAACCCTTTATATGATAAATAGAAAAGGTGCAAAGAAAATTTTTAAAGTACTTAAATTTTAAACTGTATGGTAGTTATCCCTCGAGGAGTATAGACCAAAAAATTCTTTTAGAACACTTTAAATTGCTATCGCTCAAGAATGTAGGACATGTAGCAGCATCAGGTTAAAATTTGCTCACTAATTGAAGGAATCACAGTAAGAAAACTTGGGTCGCCGGCCCAAATTGGGTTAATTTGAACTGCTATGCCAATTTGAGTCATTGAGTCTTTGGACACATCCCATATTGAGTGGGTCACTGAGTCATATGGATCGCTTTTAAGGTGATCCATTTCACCTTTGTTTGAGTATAGTACTTCAGACTAAAATCCAGTATTCTTATAATGTATCTATCTTGTGTTTCAAGAAAGGCATGAAATAGCTGCTTATATTTGGTTGTTATATTTGAAAGAAACTTTTCGTTGTGAGACTTTTGCGAGACTGGCAAGATATCTTGTGAGGTACAAACAGAAACCCCAGTGTCGTCTCGATTGTCTCGTAATCGAGACGATATTTGCGAGACTCATGAACAATACTTATCATGGGCATCACTATATAGTTACTATTGTTATGGAAAGTAACAAATTCATGTTATCTAATTAATACAAGATGTAATCTGTATAAAATGTGATTAAAAACGTTAATTTGCATTGCTGAAAGTTATGTTTTTTCCTACAATAGACCTGAGAAAATGAATAGTATCAAGTCTATTGTACACGGTTTGCACAGTGGTTGTTCTATTTACAATGTTATAATCATAATCATACGTAAGTGTATTATACCAACCTTTTAAATATGTGGTTGTTATATTTTATTTAATCTTAATTGTATACGTATTGTAACACCATACTAATTATTGTTAATTATTTTATTCGTTTGTGTATTATCACTTGTGCCTACTCGGTGTACTAGTTCTAAACTTTTATTATACTTATTTTGTTATTAATAATTTTAATTTTAGATATATTGATGATGACTTAAACGGTAGAAAGCGCTCTGCAATTGACAAATAAATTTCATAATTTTGCACCTATACGTTTATTTATTGATTTATTTAAAAAATATATTTTTTTAGTTATAGAAATATGATAAGTGCGTAGTTTTTCTTTTAAATATATTAAAAAAGTTGGCCATAGAACTCACTCCATACCTTTTGCTTCAGAATTGAGAGGCCCGTGGCGACAATGAGCGCTTAAAATTTTACACGTTAACTGCATCGGATATGTGTTATGAAAAATGGTATTGAAGGTAGGTTACTGTTAGAAATGTTTGACTACTAAAAAAATAACAACCGCTTACGAATGTTACATTCATTTTTTTTTCTTAGTATTAAAACTAACAGTATAGTAATCTACGTGCATGTACATCGTGCTCATTGGGATGCGAAGTTAATCGCTCAGCATCATTATGACCATCTGAATTTTCGCACTTGCAAACCCAAATCTACATAAAATTCTGAATAAAACACAAATACTAATATTTTAATTTCTCACTTAAAACTACAAATATTAAAGAACAATTTTATTCGATTTAAATAGTACAGTTATATGCTATTTAATTATTTAATATCAAATAGTCATTAGAAAGAGACAAGTTATGCATTCCAATAATGTATTAGAAAGAGAGGCAAATACCACCGTATTGCGGGTTGCCTGAAAATAATCTTGCCCCACTTTTCTTTCATTTCGTGGCCCTTTCAGTTCGTATAGAGTTCAATGATTGTCACTTGTCTTACTGCCAAGAGTTAGTTCAAGAATAAATATTTAGCTTTGAAGTTTTTGTTTTATTAAAATCAATAATATATACTGGTACTAAACAAATACCAAAACTTGGTTTATGTTTGCCAGTACAGCTATCTGTATAGATTACTTAATACAAAAATACAAATACTTGAAAATAATGTATACCGTGAAGCAGTTAACTTTATCATCATTTGAATAATTACAAAAAGAAAACTGAAACATATTGCAATACACATACAAATAATTTGTCCTAATTAAAATTTGCTGATGTGGTATTAAAAGAATTTCAACTTTTATTGATGTCAGATAATTATATTCAGGTTGGGCCTGAACCATGCTCATTTACAGAAACCCTGAGGATACTTTTGAACTAACCGTCAACATTTGATAGTCTCTAAAAACTGAAAACTGTGAAGATAATGATATGAGTCTTAGATTATATAGCAGCACTGTATATGATGAAGAAAATGTTAATAGTTGTGAAAAAGATACGAGAACATCCAGTTTTTGACATCAAATTAGAAAACTGAAAAGGTTTATGTTTTTGGAATTTGACTAAATATTATGGTATATATTTTTAAAACTAAGGGTTAAGATCATAAAATTTAAAAAGGGAAATGTTGTATAATAGAATTGGCAACAATGTGTAATTGTTGCAGTCATTATTTTTTCATGTCTTTGTCACTTGTCTTACTGCTTAATGTCAGTCACTTCAAGAAAAATATTTAGTTTTGAAGTCTTTATATTATTGAAGTCAACATTATATACTGGTACAAAAAAATAGTTCTAAAACAACCTGTTGCTGTTGTTTTGATAGATTGAAGTTCTTGAATACTTTATCAGCAGAGTAGAAAAAGCGGCTTTACTGATACCCTGGATTTATAATGATCTACAAGCTCGTATTTATTCGCTTCAAGTTTATGGATGCTATTTACAAAATGTTGCTTAATATATGCACAGCAGACAGACTAGGCAGAATGTTTCTTTGTAGTTTGTATACATTTAATTTTTTCATATATTTCCACATATTGTATTTAGTTCTTATTAAATTTGTTTTTGTAATATGTTTTCAGATTTAATTGCATTACTAGTAAAATTTCTGAGACATTATTTCCAATGATCTTGAGCTTATCTTGTTGCATCGGTTAAACAAGGGATTGCTCATGGTTTGGTAATACGCGCAGATACAGCAGGAACATGCACAAAATTGTGCTTTTTTTTTACAAAAAAGTTGTACTTGTTTACATTACTTAAATGGTAAATATTATTCTAAAGAATTGATTTCAATTTTACATCAAAATCTTTGTAACTTAAAGGTCTAAAATTTTAGTCATTTATTTTTGAAAAATTTCCCACTTTAACCGCCTGTTGGAGGAAAATTTGCAAGCCATTATCTACCATTACATTTGAAATCAAACGTTTAATATAAAAAGTTTCAAGAGATAAAAATATTTGAGTTCATTTTAGTTCTAGTTACAAATATTTTTATAGTATATGCCATTAATTTGCTCCATCTGCATAAATTCCTATGCAAAACTTTTCAGTTTGGTTAAAACTTTATGTAGTTGATTGTTATTACAAAAATATATCTCTAATTGTTATGTGAGGTTTTTTTTAGAAACAACAAATTAATTGAACCTCCATTAAAAATAGTATTGATCGATGACATTAACTGTATTTTTCTCAATTATATCAATCAATACATCAATTTGGAGAGAAAATATTATCATATTTAAGATATCCATTTTTTAGTTTTTACATCTTCCAACAAGTTTCAGATGCACCTATTGGGAGTTTTGCCAGAAAATAAAATTTTCAAAACTTCATTTTCGGCATATCTTCGCCAATTCATTTTAGTACTTTGTGTATTATTCAACTTGCTCAGTTAAATTTCAATATTTCTCTATACTATTTTCTTTCATAATCTTCTCTCGTTTGTTCCTTAATTTCAGAGTCCTAACCATACTGTTGTTCTTAAAATTGCTTTCCTTATATTTAAATGAATATATTATGCTTTTATGTTTTTAAACACTGTATTTAGCCATAATTAATTGATTTGTGATAAAAAACACTAAAATAGGAAGGCAAATATATCTTGAATAATTAGTTTTGAGCCATTTACTACTTTTACAATGTATTTCCTTTAGTTATTAGAATATGACAAGGAAGCAATTTCAGTTTGAGTATGATTCTAGAACAAGCATTAAATAATTGTAATTTTGAGATAAGACATCTTTAGAGCATTTAAAAATGCTCATTGAAACAACAAGTTTTATAAATAATGAGCTTAAATTATTTAAAATAATAACTGCAGCAATTGAAGTGAAATTTGATACATTTTGTTCACTTTTTAGTATCCTAATTGAGAAAATGTAGTCCCTTAGGTTACATAACGCAAGTATGTGAACAAGATTATAGAAAACTAAAGCAATCAAATACTTTATTCAGTTAAGCATGTACATGCGTAAAACAATTAATTATGTAACACTTCATAATAGTAAAGACCATTGTTCCTATTATTTTTATTTATAAACATTTAAGCCTCTTTTATTACTTTTCTAGTTCTGTCTTGCATTTTTCTGGTATATTTATTGTTTTTCATCCTTATGTCTTGATACAATTATGCTATCGGCACTTTTTGTTTTTTTAGTGCACTTTTCACTCATTCAATTTTTTCAAGGCCTCATCATTAATTTTTGGAAAATGTAAATTCAGATCGGCATTACTCTAGAAGTTGAAAATTTATTATAAGCATATTTAGCAATTAGTGATTTGTTTCATATCTGTCTTATATTATTTATTGAAAAGTAATTTGACTGAAGCATTTTCATAAAACATGATCAAAAATCTGTTAATAAAATTTAAGAATATCATTCTCATAATCTACGTTCCTTGCCCAACCGCATTAAAAATATGTCTAAGCGTTTCTTTTTTGGGGATCTGCTGTAATTCTCCAATTTTCTATTTGATTTTATATAATTGTGCTCTATATTTTTTTACAAAGTCTGTATCAGATGTTTAAATGCTTTTGCTCAATACATTCGTCAGATCCTTATTTAATCTGGATGTTTTGAAGATACTGCTGCATAAGACCATAGGAGACAAATACAAATCATTTTTGGCACTTTGTGTTTCACATTATTTTTCTCTATATTTTTTAAATCAAAGTTTTAAAGAAATTAAACAATTAATTTTAAATTCAACAATGTTGACATCTCGTAAACCGATTGTTTTACTAGCAACCGATGCCCCAAAACTAGTATCAACATCCACATAGTGCATTTAATATTACAGATTTCTTATTATCAACTTTAATTATTCTATTAAGGGTGTTTGCTTTATTCATATTTTTCTCACAAATAAAAGAACTTCCAGGATTGTACAATGTAACAGCTTGTAATTATTGGTATTTTTTCTATTTTTGTTAATGTTTTGTTAAAATATGAAATAGTCATCAAGTATGTTTTTTTTTGAGTAAAAATATTACTCAACAAGCTCCAAATTATGCCTATGACTTTGTTATTTGATCACTAGTTAAGAAAGACTCATTTGGCTGTATATAATATAAATTGTTGGTACTTAATTTGAGAAGCAGTGTCAAGCAATTGTTTTGTAAGAGAATTATAAATAGTCTTTATTTATCTTTGTTTCAATTACAATGAAGAATGTATTTGAATGAATTACTCATTGTGAAGTATCTATTAAATCAGTTTTGACTTTAAAATTTTACTGCATGGTTCTATATTAAATATTATATGTTATAACAACTTCATCAAATTTAATTTTTTTTTTCAGTCCCGAATGTATTAAAACAAGAACTGATTTGCTTTATTTAAGACCTGAAAGATCTTGTGTGCCAGATAGTCCTGTATGGTATTCAGCAGTAGAACTTCCAGATTCCGAATTAGAAAAAATGTTCTATCGTATAAGAATTGTCAGGGAAGTAAATGTTGAACTCATAAATCTTAAGTAGTATAAGAGAAGGTTACTACTTGTAGATTATAATTTTTATGTTGTTGTGCATGGTATAGAATTTTTAACTAAACATAATGCAAAAACAGCAACTGTAGCTTTTATTGTATTATAGATTATTATAAGAAATAATTATTATTTGGTTTATTATTGTTTATTAATATTTTATATAATATTTAACTATAGTAGTATTTATCTAATTATTATGTTCCAATGTTATGAGTTACATAGCATAGAACTATGCATTTTTATTGGTTAGACCTATATACAGTAGTTTATATTTACTCTGCTTGTTCTATTTTATTAATATTTTACAAATTTATCTACACATGATACATACATATATACACGCACGTAATTAATTACGGGGAAGCAGTCACAACATCTATTTAATTAAAAAACTTGTTTAATCATTCAAGCTTTTGACTAATTTATTGTCTTCATCAGGAATCTAAAAACAATACATATGGAAATAAATAAAGATATATACAACAGCTTTAAGTTACTTACGGTTGAATTAAATTTTTCTAAAAACAAAAAATGTAATCAACGAACAGTGCAGAAAATAAAACTGTTAACGAAGTGACCGTTCACAACAATTATGACTAAAGTTAATGTATTTAATAATTTAATCAATGCTATTACAGGTATATGAAGATAGACTAAAGCGAAAACAGAAAAGAATACAAAAGACCATATATTATATAAAGGTATAAATATAGCAACAATTATTAACTAATACAGGCATATAAGTAACCAATCTACTCTATGTTACAGAAGTATAAATTTATCTATCAAAATGGGGAAATTTAAGAGTTAATTTTTTAATTATAATTTATTAACGACAAAAGATATGATTAAATGTTATTAAGGTTTTGGATGTCTGTTTTTTGTTCAACACATTATTTTTCATAGATATGGCTACCATTTTTAAAAATAACCTTTGGTGGTAATTGTTTTTCCTTAAAAATAATTTTGGTATTAGTATAGTCCATAGAGTGCCATGAATCAACCACATTTGAAGATAGAGCGAACGATTTTAATCCTCTTCTACAATCACTCCTATGTGACAATCCTTGCCGAAAGCCACCTAGACTTTTGATCCACAAAAGAACTAAAACAATCGAGACAGGGCACCTCAAAGACTAAACCAGACTGTTGTAGACATGGAGTGCTGTCTTTAATTTTTGACAAAATGTTATTTTGGTAAGTACATTCTTTTTAGCAATGTTGACGTTCTGCATATCTTTGAAAATGCGAGCTATTTTGTTTGTACAATTTTCAATGTAAGGAAGTGCATGAAATGATGGACAAACATCATAAAGATGATTTTCCGCTTGTTAAAGAGGATATTTACCACCTGTCGCTTTGCATTAACTTTGGACTTGCCCTGAAACATGTAAATTTTTCTAAATCTCATGCTAGATCTTATAACTTTAAAAAAGCTGATTATTGCTCTTTGTATATGGCATTAATGAAAACCGACTGGTCGTTCCTGGATGCGTTCACTAATCCGGATGGAGCCTGTAATGCGTTTTATGATCGTTTATATAATATTTTTAACCAGTATGTGCCAAAAAGTTTTCCTAGGAAACAAAGGTATCCTGTTTGGTATACACCTGAGATCATCAATAAGCTGCATCAGAAGCATGGTTATTTTCAAAAATGTAAAATATACAGGGATTCCTATTACCTGGTAGAATATAGAAAGCTGCGATCGCATACTAAAATACTAATTCATAGGGCATATAATACTTACATCTACTTGGCTGAAAAGTCACTTCATGATGATCCTAAGAAACTTTGGACATACATCCAATCAAAGCAAATCAAGACCAGAATATCTGCCATGATATATTTAAATGGACATGCTTATGATAATCTAGACTCGATTGTGGAGGCATTTAAAAATTATTTCAGCAGCGTATATATAAGCAATAAAAGTAATTATTCCATGTCAGCTGCCACCCCGATAAACAACGGAAGTATAAGTGTACCAAGTGTTTCAGTTGCTGAAGTGGAAAAGTGTATGTGCAAGCTTAAAAATAAATCAACTTGTGGCCTAGACCAAATACCCTCATTCTTATTAAAGGATTGTGCGTTAGTGTTGGCAAGCCCGATATGCAGCATAATAAATATCTCATTAAAATTCTCCATCTTCCCGTAGTGTTGGAAAATGTCAGCCATATCCCCTGTACTAAAACAGGAGGATCCGAGTCAAATCGTGAGTTACAGGCCTATATCCATCTTGTCCAACTGTGCAAAAGTTTATGGGATGGTATTGCAGAATAGGTTACAACCTGCTATTAAGCAATACATATCACCCTGTCAACATGGATTTATGCCACAGCGCTCTACAACTACTAACTTAACCTGTTTTACGCAATTTGTCTCGGAGGTCCTGGATGATAATGGACAAGTTGATGTATTCTATGCTGACATAACTAAAGCATTTGACCGTATTGAGCATGGTTTACTTTTATGGAAACTTAGCCTTGTATGGTTTTAGTGACTTGCTAATTAGATTTTCCTCTTATTTGAAAGATCGCTTACAGTACGTTGTCTATAATGGTTTTAAATCATTATCATTTAAAACAGTTTCTGGTGTTTCCCAAGGATCTAACTTGGGGACACTTCTATTTGTAATTTTTATTAATGATGTATGTAAAGCAATTGTCGGCTTGAAGTTTTTATATGCGGATGACTTAAAACTATACGCTCGAGTTTCAAATTCCGTTGACTGTCTGAAACTGCAATCAGGAATAAATAAACTGTATGAGTGGTGTGATACAAATAAGCTGACGCTAAATGTGACCAAATGTCACATTATGTCTTACACTAGAAAGCAGTGGCCAGTCGATTTTATTTACTATGTTGGCGATGTGATGCTACAGAGGCAAAATGAAATTAAGGAGCTAGGCATCCTATTTGATTCTTCTCTTTCTTTTGTCTCACATATTCATATGACAGTGAATGTAGCACTTAAGGTACTGGGTTTTATAATGAGAACCTGTAAGTGCTTTAGAAACAAATACACTTATCACATTATATCAAGCTCTTATTTGATCTAAATTGGAGTATGGCTGTAATATTTGGTCACCTATATATGATTGTCATATAAAGTCTTTAGAGTCTGTTCAACGAAAGTTCCTAAAATACTTGTACCTTAAAGTGGAAGGCTCCTATCTAATCATAGGTTACGGTCACGATTTGTTGTTACGAAAGTTTGACTTTCCATCACTGGAAACACATAGAGCCATGTTATCACTAACATTCCTATGTAAGTTGATACGCAATGAAATTGATTGTCCAGAAATCTTACAACCTCTGAAACTACGAATTCCTAGTTGCCGCACCAGAAAGCATGCTCTATTCTCTCTGCCTACACCACGCACTAATGTGTTACTAAAGTCGCCAGTGTATGGTATGTATGCGCTGTACAATCTACTAAGTGCTGATTGTGACATTTTTTATGATTCACTTTATGTCATATTACAAATGGCGAAAACCATATATAAGTCGTCAGAGTTGATTGACTGTCAACATACATATGCTTGCTAGTCAGTTATATTTATTTTTGTTTCAACTGTATTTTTATATCTATTTATAGTTTAGATTCCTGTAATTGGGTTATAAATATATGTTGTGACTGCCTCCCCGATATTAACTTATGTATGAATAATTTAACCAGTCGAAATATTGCAGCTTATACACACACACACACACACACACACACACACACACACACACACACACAACACATATATATAATCTTGGTATATTAATCTTAACATTAGTCAATTAGTAAATCTTGTATACTGGTAACACCATAATCAATAAATTTCTCTATAAATACTAAAACAGTGTTAACAATTATTAGATTTGTGCAATTTTAATTATAGTATAGTATATGTCAAAACAAACAAATAATTCTACAAACTAACATTTTAACTTGTATCACAGTTTTGCTTCAATAAATAGTATGAATAACAATAATATAATTGGTTATGTAATCTAATATTTAATCACTCTACAACATGGTATGTTCAAATATGTGGGGATTTTTAATAGTCTAAATAATGGTAGAATATTTTTGTTAAAATTTAGAAGATTCATCTTTTACAAATGAAATCTATGAATATTTACCATAATTTAATTTGTAAAAGATTAATCTTCTAAATTTTAACAAAAATATTCTACCATTATTTAGACTATTAAAAATCCCCACATATTTGAACATACCATGTTGTAGAGTGATTAAATATTAGATTACACAACCAATTATATTATTTGTATGTTTGTTGTGGTTTGTTTAGCATTCTTCTTAATCTTCTTTGGGAATGAAACCACTCATAGTTTTTAAAATCTATTTTATTTACGTTTCGATCCATGTCCTAGGATCGTTGTCAAAATAACTACGAAATAACTATGAGTGGTTTCATTCCCAAAGAAGATTAAGAACAATTATATTATTGTTATTCATACTATTTATTGAAGCGAAACTGTGATACAAGTTAAAATGTTAGTTTGTAGAATTATTTGTTTGTTTTGACATATACTATACTATAATTAAAATTGCACAATGGTATGTATATATTTGTATAAAAATCTAATAATTGTTAACATAGTGTTTTAGTATTTATAGAGAAATTTATTGATTATGGTGTTACCGAAACGCGTCTAATAAAAGATTATCACTACATTTATTATTACTTGGCTTATATGTTAAACTTTTCCAATATACCAAGATTTACTAATGACCTAAATCCAAGATTATTATTACCCATATTATCTATTTAAGGTCAAGAACACATTCAAAATATTTATATATATATTTATTAGGTGGACCTTATTTTTACTTTAGAATTTTTTTTTGGAACACCCCTAAAATTGTTTCATTTGATGAAAAAAAGATTTGTGGAAAACATGAGATCGATCGAATAATGAGAAAACATGCCTCATCGAACTTAAAGATCAGAAACTTTAGTAATTAAACATGATACATAGATGTAACAAATTTCTAAAAGATTATTTAAAAAGTAGTGCATATTAAATAAATAAGCTTCTTTTTTTATTTAAAACTAATGTTTTTAGTTGTGCATATTTTTTAATTACATATATCGAGTCGGAATTTGCGTAAATATAAACTACGCTTGATGTACAGATTATATGTCGTGTATTGCTTTGAACTCCAGATTCTACATACTCATAACATGTCATAACTTGCACTGGTAGTCAGACGGCGCTTCAGTATGAACGGTATGAATCGTCAGTTGCTATCGACAATCGGATGAGACAAGTTTGATACAAACTTTAATAATATCCGTTCAAAGAGGTAATATTCAGTAAAGAAAACAGTGAAAAGAGATTATTTAAAATTTTCAATGACAACGAGAAGCACAGATAGAACGAAGTCGAATAGTAAAGAAAGGAGTCATATCTATAATAGAAGTCGAATAAGTAAGAGACCTTTTCAAAGTTGGACTTGTATTTATACAGCTTTGAAACCATTGAAGAGAAACAAAATCATTCCCATCGATATTGGTGTAGAATATTCTGAGAAGGTAATCGAAAATTTATACAACAGCAAGACCTTCCTAGAATTAAGAAAACAAAATATGACAATTCCATTGAATTTCATTGCTGGAATGTGAAAGCAACAACATCTTAAAATGCCCCTGCGATTTAGACAACGCGAATTGCTGTCAGGCATATAATGTGGCCCGACTTTTTAGAAAAGAATATGGGTTTGTATGATTATCGGTCCCCGTTACAAATATTCTTGGAATAACTTAATGAGGAGGGACGTTACTACCCATAAAACTTGAGCAATGAACACGTGTCGATGTAACGAAATAGAATTTCACAGAACATGGGCAAATAACAAACACATTTAAGTATTTAATTTTTCAGCGAATAACTATTTAAAGTAACAAGCAGCAGTTACGAAGAATTGCTGATGCGAGCTGCTAGGGTTTAAAAATGGTTTTACGATAGCAAATATAATGAAGCTTTAACTTTTGGCCAGTAACTCTTTGAAATAATAAACTAACTAGCACGTATTTCAAGGAAGAGGGTTTAGGAAAAGCAAATGCTTGTTTGTTTTTTACGAATTTAAAAACGGTTATAGAATTATTCTACGTAATATTTGAACATTAGTGTTATATTTTAATGCAGAATCACTCTATTTCGGAAAGTTATCGTAACAAATTCCCCCCTAGCAAAATTAAAAGGTTGGGGTAAGATGCAGAAGCAACGAAATAGATAGTACAGTAATAACAAAAAGTATAAGAAAATTCCTTTGAGAAAACTCTAAGAAAAGCAAAAAGCAACAAAAATTAACTTATGTCCGGCTCGAAGGACCAGTGTACCGGACCAAACCAAGATGTATAAAGGGCATAGGAAAAGGTAGCAATCATGAGGACAACAATGGAATGGCCTAACACTGAAAAAAAAAGTCGTTGGAAGACGGATATCTCTAGTCAAAAAGCAGTAGAGTTTTAACCTCAAGAAAAGAAATTGGTTTATCGCGATAAAACCAAAAAATATGCAAGGGAACATGGAAAAAAACTAAGCCAAAATGAGACAATAACTGTCAAGCTTCTAAGTAAGCAAGGGGAAACAGGAATGCTGAATAGGAAAAAAATTGAAGTACCTCATGTTGTGGTACCAAAGAATTGCATTAAACTAAGAATCGAAGAAAATAATAGCTATCTAGTCTAAAAGTTGACTAAGTTATGGTTTTTAAAGAAAAGATAACAGAACTAGAAAGCACCTACCACCGGAAGTGGATCGAAAATTTTTATAAAGTCTATATGTGGACTAACAGTAAAAAACCAGCACAGGATATGTGGAAAGGAGAGTGGCTCAAAAGGAACGGAGAAGTAAAACTAACAAAAAACGATAAAAAAGCAGCACCAAAACTGCAAGAAGAGGACAAAACAAAGAAAAGCAAGAATGAAAGAAAATGTGTGTATTTGTGTGTGTGAATGTGTTGGACCGCTTTAGTCGCCTTTTTTGATAGGCAGGTCTTACCATGGAACTATTCTAATCCCGGACCCACATGGGATTGAGTACAAGGAGAGAACAAAAGAAAGGAGAACCAAGCAGAAATGTATGTTTATGAAGTGTGTGTATGTGTTGGACTGCTGTGGTTGCCTCTTACGACAGGCAGGTTTTACCGTGTATTTATATTTCCAATGCTCCACCCGAAGGTACTACATTGGCCAGGAGGCGAGTTTTTTGTAGGCAGGTTTTACCGTGGAATTATTCTAATACCGGATCCACACCGGGTTTGGGTACAAGGAAAGAATAAAAGAAAAGAGAACCAAGCAGAAAAATGTGTGTGCAAGAAGTGTGTGTGTGTGTGTGTGTGTGTGTTGACCATTGTAATTGCCTCTTACAACAGACAGGTCTTACCGTGGAACTATTTTAATCACAAATCTACACGGGGTTGAGGTAAGTAGTGTGCAGACGAAATGATAAGAAGAGAACAAGGACCAATAAGAAAACCTATCCGAACAAGAAAATTATTTAGAATACAGGAAAAAGTAAAGTCCAGAAATCAAATCCTAAGGAAGAGCATAGTCAGCATAAGAATTGGGGATTCAGAGGACTAGTAATGGAATTTACGATGCTGGCGTCGCCAAAAGGAAAACGAAGCAAGATCAAGAACATTAGAATTACACCAACATACATCTTCAGGTTCTAAATCATTATAGAATATTCTTGGCCGCTTACTTCTTTTGTTAACCGGTTTCCTTGGTTGAGTGAATGGAGCAGGGGGTAGTATTGAGCTGGCAGTTTTCTGCAAACCAGAATTAACAGAGTGTGTAGTAGTTGTAGCACGCGGTTGAGTAGGTGATGGCAATGCTAGAAGTAGTAGTGGTGGTTGTGGTTTAGGAAACTCAGTACACGTCATGGGAGAAAGCATTTTGGGTTTAGTATCGGTTGTAAGAAAATCAACGTTAGAAAAATGAACTGCCTTGGCTAGGAGTATCAACATTGCAAGAACAAACAGAATCAAGTAGAACTTCATCTAAAGGAACAGAATCAAATAGAAATTTATCAACATTAAATAAAGGAGCAGAACCAGGTTGACCTATGTCAACATTGAAAAAGGAGCATAATCAGGAAAAAATTCGTCAATTTTAATAAAGGAGTAGAATCAAGTAGAATTGCATCAACGTTAGAAGGAACAGAGGCAAGTAACGTTTCATTAATGTCAGACAAAGGAGTAGGAGCAGGCAAATCTTCATCTATAATAAGAACTGCATTCTCAACAATGGCAGATAAAGAAACAGGCACCGGTAAAATTTTGACAACAGCAACAGGCATTAAAGATACAGGTTCACTAACTTCAACAGGACCTTCTACGACAGAATTAGAAGTATTCGTCATTTTAGCTACATCTGGGATTGCAGACACTACAGAAATTTCTTTGTAGAATCATTTAAGAAAGTAGGAACGAACTCTTCAGTAACTACTTGTAAGTCACTAATTTGAAGTATGGGTTCAAATGGTGGAGGAAGCAGTCGGAGGAGGAAGCGAAAACATAGGATCTTTTTGATCATCGTTCGAAGGACAGAAGAAATTTGGTTCTTATTAGGTATTTGGAAAGTAGGGGCATGATACTCGAAGCAATCAATATTATGGCTCGAAGACGCATATGGCTGAAAAGGATATGATGTGATGGTGGTACGTACGATGTGCAGAAGGAGGTGCAGAAAAGGTTGTAGAACTAGAAATGGAAGAAATTTTATTTGAAGCCATATTTGTCAAAGAAGGGTATGTTTTGGCATTAGTAGTAAGATGACCGTGATGAGGTACTGAAGAGAAGGTAGAATTAGAAGCAGAAGAAATTTGGCTCCAAGAGCAAAATTTGGAGTATTATTTGAAGACCCATTAGTAGTGGAGTGATAGTGCGGACAGTTGCGGCGAGTAACTCCCTTATGTCCGCAACCATAGCATGGAGTACTTGAGGACAAGTACAACGTGTCGAAACATGACCAGGTTTATGACAATTAAAGCATGTGACCTGACGAGTAGAAGTAGAACTAGGAATAAGAACAGCAGAAAGCACAGAAGACGTATTTGATTTACCAGTAGGCGTAGGAAGAATCTTAAAAATTCGGTCATGTGAAGTAAAAGTATTTTGCTCAATCATAGCGGACTTATAAGCGGAATTGGGATTAACAGAAAATGTGTGAGTAGGATCAGAAGCAGCTGCCGGAGTAGTAGCGGGACGTACATTTTCTATTCTAGTTTTGAAAGAAATGCGGAGATTGTCTAAAGTATGAAGTAATCTCCAATGGGTTTGACACTTTGCATATGTGGGAAGCATCTCGCTATAGCGATGTTCCGTGTGGACCCACAGGGAACTAATGCAGGTAATTGTTAAAGCTCTTGTATAGGAGTTGTGACTGCTACAATGTCAGCATTGTAATTGAAAACAATCGAGGGTGAAAGAAGGGCACTATCGGGCTCTATTCAAAAAGCATCCTTCACGGATCTGCAGAGTTCATCTTTATAGACCTTAGAATCAAAACCACAAGAAAGTAATTCATACTGTTTCACACGTGTACGCCAAAGGTCCAGTTTAACGGAATCAAAGAATAATGAAGCCAACTGAAGTTAAAGTATACCCGAAGGAAAAATTAAAATTCAAAGATACCAAAAAAAACTTGGTAGGATTTACAAAATAAAATCTAAGAACGGTAATAGAAATAGAAGCAACAAATGGAACCTAGGAATAGAAATAGGACGCCGTGTTTTCAAAAAACTTGAATCGCCAGTGAAAACAATTCTGGTAACTCAACATAAAGAAAAATTTACAGAAAATTACTATGTAACGAACGAGGAACAATAAAATGAACGAAACAAAAAAAAATTATTATCAAGACGAAACAGCAATTGTACAGAAAATACGGGACCAAATTTTGATCAAGAATAGAGGTTTCTAAAAATCAAGGACAAACTCTTAAGCAAAAAGCACGGTTTAAGAAATCAAGCAAATCTTTAAAACAACAGAAAGGTTTTGAGAATCATAGCCAGCATTAAGTAAAGGGAAGGTTTCGAAAATCGTAGCCAACAGTAAGTAAAAAGAGCTGTTGTGAAAATCGAAGCCAACAGTAAGTAAAAAGAATGGTATCGAAAATTGCAGCCAACAGTAAGTAAAAGAGGCAGTATCGAAAATCGGAGCCCCACGTTGGGTACGCCAAATTTGTTATGTTACATGTTTTTCGTGTGGACAAGAAAGAAAGAACATAGCACAGTAAATAGAAAGAATCGCCTACACCTAATACTGCTACAAAACACAGGAACAAAATTGAACTTCTAAAGAATCAGAGTTTGGACTATCTCAAAAACGTCGTAGAGTGGGATGGGTAATCTAGAAAAAAAAGAATTGGAAACCTCAGTAACAAAGAAATTTATGCTACGCACATGCAGAAAAGCATACAGTTCCAAAAGAATATTTACAAACATCGAAAATACATATTTGCATAATTGTTCGTTACAATGTGATGTACATAAAGCATCAATTTACATATAATACGGTATACAATATACATTGAAAAATATCAAGCACAAATCATACTATCTGAATCCAAGAATACTTACAATATGTCCCAACCCTAAATATGTACAAGAAATATCGAAATAATAATATAGTAAGTAAAAAGTTTTTGTAGGAAACGCATCTCGTAACATTAAAATTTTAAATAGTCCATTGTTGTCTTTTACATTAATTTATACAGAAAAAATTAACCAATAGAAAAGCGCTCTAAACACATTAAAAATTTTAAACAGTAATAAAAACTAATACATAATGGTTTGTGTTTGTGAGCGTGCGTTAATGTCGGTAATATATTTATTGCACAATCAATCAAAAGCAAGTGTCTATCTTCCAAAAGAGCAACACAAAATGAAACAAACAGAAAAATGCATTGCACCTGGAACTATTTTCTTCTTAGTACCATCTCAGGAAATACAGCTGGGGCTGGAACAACTTAACTATACTGTACTAGCACAAACGCATTTTAAAAGTGCGACTTTACATGCTCAGAGGGCATTGTATAGCAGTAGTAGAACGAAGTTGAATAATAGAGAGAGGAGTCGTGTCAATAAAAGAAGTCAAATAAGTAAGAGGCCTTTTTCAAAGTTGGACTTGTATTTATACAGATTTGAAACTATGGAAGGAAAACAAAATCATTTCCACCAATATTGGTGTAGAATATTCTGAGAAGGCAATCGAAAATATATACAATGACAAATTATGATTATCGATCCATGCTACAAATATTCCTGGAATAACTTAATGAGGAGGTACTTTACTACCCATAAAACTTGAGCAATGAACACGTGTCGATATAACGAAATAGACTTTTACAGAACATGGACAAATAACAAACACATTTAAGCATTTAATTTTTCAACGACTAACTCTTTGAAATAATAAACTAACTAGCATGTATTTCAAGGAAGAGGGTTTAGGAGAAGCAAATGCTTGTTTGTTTTTACCGGTTATATAATCTATTCCATTTAATATTTGAACATTGAACTTGTTATTATTTGATAACATAAAAGATTTAGATTAGCGTTTTCAATTAGGGTCATTGTAATTTAATGCGGAATCACTCTATTTCAGAAAGTTACCGTAATATCTTGTCTCTGTCAAAATTGAGGGGCACCAAACAGTCTGTTACTGCAAGCTTTTTTGATGTACTTTGTGTGTGGAAAACTGTTATTCCACATGAAACTCTTTTAGTTTGGTTTTCTAAGTTGGTCCTAATTGAATTTCTCAAAATTAAATATTTATTTCCAATACGACTATTACTGGATTAGCTGGATATTCTGTACAAATTACTGATTACCTATTTCTTAAATAATTGAAATAAAAATCCACTTATACTTAACGTCTGTTAACATAAAAACATAATTTCATTGCACATACACATATCATTTTCTAAAAATAAATTGTACTCTGTAATCTTGCCAGGTGTTGCTGAACTAAATCATAAAGAAAATCTTAAATAAATACTTAGACCTAAACCATCAATAAAACTACTTGAAGCTCCATATTTCCTGCTTTCCTATTTAATTATTATATTAATGGCAATGTTGTTCATCAAAACAAGAAATACAGTCCAATACCAACTTTGTCTATTGTCTATTAAAATTATGTCATATTGTATGGAATTCATTAATCCAACTTTCCAAAGCTCATATTTGGAATGCATATCAACGAATTTCCTTTTATGATTCTAAAAACTTCTTAAAACATGCCATCCTTTCACTATAAAATTATATGGCTGAAATATAGTTGTTTGCTTACATTCTTGTGGGTTGAAATAATTTACAACCCGTTATTCAAGTTCAGCTATATATTTATAGAAACAAAACGATTATGATTGTGGTATTCAGTTTAATTGGAATGGAAATGCATATTTCATTTCAAGTCTTTGTTCTTATACACTAATTTGTATGAAATTAAGATTTTACGGGGTGGTTCAATAACAAGTTTGTCCATTCAAGATTAAATATTATTGCTTTCATTCTAATTTAACATTAATGTAGCGTATCATGTTACATGTGGTCATTTAAGGAAATAGTAGATATTAGTTAATTATCTTTGCTAATAGGTGTCAGTGAAATGATATACACAATCATATGTTTTTTTGGTAGACTAAATTTTCAAAGTATTGCTGAAATAAAACACTGAGTGGTTAAGTATTAATACGATGACTGTAATTTATAATACATATATTTAATGAGAATGTAAGTGTGGTATACAATTTTTATGTGCCATTGCTATTTATAATATTGTAAGTTATAATTACAACATTTGGGAGGTTTAGCATTTTTCGGATCTCAATTTTGAAAATCAAGAAAAAGTTTTATTGTTACAATGCACCATTGTATATTTTGTTTATTTCTAATACTTGGTTTGTCAGATCTTTCTAAACAGGCGATTTAAACTTTCAAAATTTAGTTGTCAATGGTTTTAAATGATTATTCAAAATTATATGTAATAAACAATTTATTTTAAAATGCTATACATTTCTCTTTTTTTTTATTCTTCAGACGTAATCTTGAAAAGGCCTAAACTTTACCAACAATTAGATGTTAGTGAATATTTTGTTTAGTTGGTCTTTTTTTGTATTGGGTAGATGTATTAAGAAACAAATAAATATAATTTTTCCAATTTTATAAATATTTTGTTATTGAATTTTTTGCACTATTAAATGATTTAACATGATAAAAACGCCAATAACTACTACGTTACCATTTTGTGAATCGATATATTGTTGTAAATATTTTTTAAAAATTAGAAATTTTGTTCAGGGTTTAAAAACGGTGGGCTTGGTTTTAGGAAACAACTGGGTAGTGGTACGTGGAGTGTCTGTTTTTGCTGTACCTACTTCCTCTACTGATTTTTTGATATGAAGGCTTATATCAAATTTAATTAAGCCATCAACACTTTTACACAGAAAGTAACATTCACTCCAAAAAAGTTGTAATGGCATAGGAGGTTGAGAGAAGTTATTTTAAAGTCTTAGCAATTCTCTTTCCAACCATTATTTGATTATAAACTTTTGCCTTGACCAGGTGAATATTTAAATGCTTCAGTGCAATGGATACATGCATATATTTGAGTTGAAATTAATACTTGCTATACTTGCTATATTTTAAAATTGTTTGTTTATATTCAACTTTTCATTATAATTTAAAGTAGATGAATTAATAAGATGCCTCTCTAAACCTGTTCAAATTTTTTTGTTTTTCACCCACAGGTGTTAAATATCAAACAATGTGTTCAAAGAAGTATGATACTGATTCAGGATGTTTCAAAGCATTACATTGTTTTCTAAGGAGTTACTATATTCTGTGTGTACTTTGGGTTTTCAGTTTGATATTTCAATATTATTTTTATCATCATCATCATCATTAAGTCTTCAGTCTTGGAACTGGTTATACGCATACCTCCATTGTTTCCTATTCCGAGCTAATCTACACATTTCCCTGAAATTTCCGCAGTCTGCATCTTTCACTATCTGTGTGCAATAGTCTGATCTAGGTCTACATTTACCTTTCTATTTTCCTATATCTGCTTGTAATATAGCCCACACTATTATCCAAAAATGACTTAGAACATACCCTGTCCTTCTATTTCTCCAATTTTTTTGTTTTCCACCTATAGCTTTATTCCCATACTATTTCTAGAACCTCTTTGCTATTAACTTTATCTGTTTATACTATCATCATCATACATCTGAAGCATCCTACTGTTCCTATTTCATAGGCGTTCAGTGTTAGACTCCGCACATATGCTTCCAACACCTTTGTCCTTGTTTCTATGTTTGTTGTCTTCAAACACAGTCACTGCTCTTTCTTGATAAATACAGTTCGGTTCCCCTCCTATTTTTATTTTTCACTGTTTTCCAACTATTTCTTTCTTCCTCTACCATACTAAAACCTCTTTGTTCTTTGTTGTCCGTAATATCTTCATTATACGTCTGTAGCACCACATTTCAAAGGCCTCTGTATTTTTCCTGTCTGCTTCTCCTACTGTCCAAGTTTCACAACTGTACAGTGCTGTGCTCCACACATATGCTTTCAGCAATCTCTTCCTTGTTTCTATGTTTATTGTCTTTGAACATAGTAATTGCAACATTTTCTTGTTTAATGTAGCACGACCTTCTGTTAATCTTTGTTTTATATTTTTTGCGCTTTTCCCATCTTGAGTTACTTGACTTATCCTCTTGTAAGCTTTTGTTTCCTATTTGTATTCTAATTTTTGATTTATGTTCCCCTCCTTTGCATACTAGTACTTTAGTTTTTATTTTTGTTATTTTTCATATAGTATCTCTCTGTTAGAACTATTTCTATTTTATTAAGAGCAGATTCTAACTCTTCTTTGCTATATATTAATATCGCTATATCATCTGCAAATCTAAGCATATTAATCTTTTGTCCCTGCATAGTAATTCCAAATGTCTTTCTGCATTTGAGAGTATTCATTGCCTCTTCGATGTAAAAGTTAATAATTAGTGGGGATATGGCACATCCCTGTCTCACTCCTTCCTAATATCTAGTATGTTCCTTTTCTAATTTCATTACAGCTGTTTGCTCTTTGTATAAACTATGTACTATCTGTCTATCCCTAAAATTTATTCAAATCTGTTTGTGTATTTCGAACATTTTTTTCTATTTTACATAGTTGAATGCTTTTTCCAGATCTAGAAACTCCATATACACGCTTTCTCCTTTTTCTATTCTCTTCTCCATTATCACCATGAGAGCTAAAATAGTTGCCCATGTTTCTCTGTTTTTTCTAAACCCAAATTGATCTTTTAGTACTTCTTACTATGTCTAATGTTAACCTATCCATTTCAATTTTCAAGTCCTCTAGCTTACCTACTTGCTTCATACTTCTGACATTCCACGCTCCGACTCGCAGAATATTATTTTAAATCATAAAAATTGTAAATCTTAACAAAATGAATTTGACAATGAAATAAATATAAACCTACCAATTGAACAACGATGCCTACTATTTAATTCTGAGATTTGAATGTTGCATATATCAATAATATCCATAAACTATGTAATCATATTAAAATTCCTATAAAAGAAACCTGTATAAATGTTAAGAGTTAACAATTCTTTTAATAAATAGATCAAGCTTCTGTTATTTATTTACACGTGATTTGGAAAATTATATAGTTTTATTGCAGTTTTGTAAGAGAGTAATTAAATGAGGATAGGATAAATATAGACTATATATGATGGCATTTATTAAGTTAAAATTGGTTCTAGATTGGGATCATTTTATAAGGCTTGATTAATTCTATATGGGTGACATATCCTGATGGTTCTGACTTGCTTTTGGGCAAAGCTACCATACAATGGTGTAGTGTTTAATTATTTTCTAGGTGGTTTAATTTTAGATCAAGCTTAAAACATTTATTTTTAAGGGCTATTTTTTACATTACTAGTGACATCCTCATCAAGTTTATTATCCCTCTATCTCTATTTCAGTCTTATTTTTCCCTCGTTAGATCTATCTTAGTCCCTTAGTCCCGATACAATTATCAATCACGTAAGAGTAGTTGTCCCCCACTCCTGGCCGCTGAATACAATTTGGCTGGTTAAGCAGTGCTTTGCTATCCACTATTTTTTCTATTGCTTTTGCTCAATGCGAGCCCTTTTTCTTCTCTTTTCTACCTGGTTGCTATGAAACTTCAAATATCCCATATCTCGCTTTTTTATCTTTTCCATTTTTTCTATTTTTTTGCTTTACTTTCTAAGTTGCTGCATAGTTTAGAAGGCTATTATGTCACGGAATTTGGACGTGGTTGTGGTAAACTCCATCTGGCTCGGTATCATCACAGTCTTCTGTTGAGTCTACGTTAAAGTCGTTAATAGTGCAATTTGTTATCAATTTCGCCTGTGGGCTGATCCTGGCTTAAATAACGCATTGGTCCCTAATGCTGTTTTTATGAATGGGCGTCGCTTCATCGAACTCCTTTGAGAGATTACAAGAAAAATTTCTTTCTATTACCTTAGGAATATGTTATATATATATATATATATATATATATATATATATATATATTGCTATTTAATTCCTGTTGTGTAGGCTTAAGCACACAGTGCTCGCGATGAATCCTGAAATAAATTATGACAAAACTTATCTGGAATGCCACTTCCGCTAGTTAAGCCCAACTTTAGTAGATTGTAACATGTTACGGTATTCTGCGTGGACAAGAAAAAACGCCACACAATAAGTAGTAGTAAGAATTGCCTGCAACAAAACACAGTGACAGAACCGTACTCCAAAAGAGTCAGAGTTTAGGCTAGCTCAAAAACGTCAGTGTGTGTGTGTGTGCCTGCGTGCATGTATGTCGGTGCATGTGTGTGTGTGTGGGTATGTGTGCGCACATGCATGTGGGTATGCTCTGATTGCACTATACTTCTAGTAGTGTTGCTTTATGCAGTACTTAAACATTTTTGTATAAAAAGCAAACACCTTCAGAGTATTTATATATTTTCATCAGGTGTGTTTATGATGCTATAATATTGGATTTCAAGGTGTGTATACTCCATAATATTTTGTGCCATTAAAACATGAAGCTGTGCAGGTTGCATACACATATCCTACATTGAATTTATGCAAATATTGCAATGTTGCCACATTGCACTTTACTGCTTAATCGGATCTGCCTGTCACACACAATGCGATTGTTTTCTTCTATAATACATACAACAGATTGGATTGTACCGTAGATCTTAATTTCATGCTTTATGTGAAATATGTAAATTAACCTCTCATGATTTTGCTAATTCACATTACAGAACTGGCATATATTACAAAAAGGGAAATTTTTTTAATCATTACTTTACTACAGGCCTCTGTTATAGCAATAAAACCATTATAAATTTTTTGTCAACTAGTTCCGATTTAATAAAAATAACATGGGACTAAATGACTTTTATACCATTTATTTTAGGATAAGTTATGCTTGATGAAGCGAGTATTACTAAAAACAAATTTTATAATTCTATTATCCAAATAAACTTTGTTGGTGGTACTCTTACCAATTTAATTACAGGAATAGAATGCAAACACATTTACTCTTAGCCAGAATAATCACCTCGAATGAAATAAATTTAATTTCTGATATAATAAATACCCATCACCATCCTCTTATTATCCATTTAACACATTAACTGTACATTTTTGGATATTTATCTCAATCAACAATTAGTAAATAATTTTAAGTAATTGTGAGTCCAAAATTGGAATTTATGTCACCCCTCGGTGAAATATTCGTTATCCTATTTTTGGAGGGTAACTTCCGATAGCCTCCCAACTTAAAATTTTTGACATATATTGGTAACAAAAATTATTAAGTGATATTTGTAAATCCAAAATTGGAATCTATAAGTCACCGCTTAGGAAATTTGTTGCCTGCAGTTTTTGCATTTATTAACGGTCTGCCTTTTCAAATGTAAACTGTTGCTTATCTATCACCCTGTATGATTCTATTACAATATTTAATTATAAGTAGAAACACTTCAATCTACCCTGTTTTGTTATGGCATTAACAATGCAGGGTTTCAGTTATCAATAACTTTCGTTTTCTTAAATATTTACATTGAGTATATGTACGTGTTTCATCAAGGTTATTTTTAATCACTAATTCCATATAAAATTTCTGGTTCGCTTATCATTATACCTTACTTAATATAAATTGTTAATTGGTTTATGTTATGTGTCTATAATTTTAATGTGTGAGTTAGGCAACTTATCCTATGCGTCTTTATAATTTTCAAGAGGTTGGTTGTATATATTTTTTATTTCGTATTTAGGCACGTTGATGTATACTCGTGTAGTTTAAAATGCTAGAACCTGTTGCCATTATTGGTCGTAGCGTCGCTTGTTAAAACAATATAATAAGTTTTTAATGTATGAGTTTACTTAAGGTCTTTCCAAGACAAGTGCAATTCGATTAGTTTTCTTGGTTCTCTCATTGGATGGATATTTTGAGGAAAATACCATTCGTGTGATTTTATTATCTACACATGCATGTTTTCATTGGAAATTACGATTTCAATGGAATTATTATTGTACCGGTATTCCTTGCTGGAACGAAATAGAATTGCTTTCTGTAGTTGTTTTGAAGTTTTGTTACGTGATATAGTGCTGTAGTTAGCTCTGAGTGTCCTAATGTTACGATTCGGGTCACGGTTGTCTGACTATTATTTTTGGTGATACAGGCAATTCAGCTCACGACCTTCCAAATATTAAGAAGCTTTGTTATGCTTTTCAAAGTGAAGTTCCATCCTGACTTGTTACGATAAGAACTACAAAATATTTTGTACACATACAAATACAGTATTGTACTACATAATTTTATACATTTTCGAATCGTGTTTGATCTAACTAATCACAAAAGTTTTAAAAAAATACGTCTTGAATTTCTACAATTTTTAGAAGCAATTATTTTGGTATATTCCATACTGGTTGAAATATAGTTAACACGATTATGAGTAAACGTGAATATCGATATAAACAAATTATCCAATAATATAATCATCACAGACTGTTTGATACTTCTTAATGGCTTAGAGTCACGAGAATTTTTTTCTGACGCTACAAATTTTAAATTTGTTCTTGTACACGTTGTCGATCATGGTTTTGAAATATATGAGGAATCTGAGCGGCTATATGGTACATGCGGCGCGTTTGTTTTGCTGAATTCTTTTGAAGATAGTTCAAGTGTCATAGAATGTTCAAGGTGCGAAAATAGGAAGCCGAAATGTACCCATTTTGAACACATCAATCCCAACATCGAATGCATACTGAATTTTCTTTCTGTGTATTGATGTTTTGGTTTTCTTTGAGCCAGTTTACATAGTTGGCTTTATTTGTCATGTTTAGAATTTGCAGGACAAAAGAATTTAATTTTCTTTTGGTGTAAAAATTAGTTTATAACCATCTAGTCAGTCTAGTGTTTTCTTGTTTAAAGAAAATTAGGTAGAAATATATTGTTTACATTTGATCTTTGTATGTTAAAGTTTACAGATTCAGCCTCCAATTAATTATAAAGTATAGTTTGAGTATTAATTATAAAATAAGATTAGCATTGACTGTCCATAGGATCTTGGGTATAAAATTTATACTTACATTATTGTTTAGGTGTGACATTATTGAATCTCTTTACCGTTGCTGTGAAATGCATTTCGTCTGGTAAATGTTTTGTTCCTTTACTACTGTTATCTACTATTACATTATTTTCTTGGTTTTTACTCGTCAAGAATTGCTTTTAAGCAGTGCTTGTGAACACGAACAAGATGAAAGTATATATTTTTTAATTGTTGTTTTATGTGAATATAAAGTATTTAAGAAATTGTATTAAATAAGTGTGTATATATATATATATATATATATATATATATATATATATATTGCTGTGAAACCTACAAAAAGCTATTAACTTAACTGGTCCGTTGACTAATTTTCCGTGTATCTTTAATTAATTCTGTTAATCGCCTTTTTACTCTTTTCCGCCTCGGCTGCTCACCTAGTTGAAACTTTCATCCTCATTCATAAAAAAAAAATACATTCCTACCACAAACATCAACGTTAACTCTATTTACATCAATATTCATAATACATTAAAATTTCAAAATTAAATTTCAGCATAAATTTCAGTATCAGAAAACTTCAAGATTAAATTTATTATCATTTTAATGTGCATCCAGAATTAAAGTCCTTGTAGGATGCCTACTAATTAATATAACAATATATGCAGACTTGAGTCTGAGTACAAAGGGAGCATCTCCCACCCCTTTACGTTAATTAACCAGGTTCGTCTAATTGAGCTCAAAGACATACCCAAATTTTCATCATAATCCAGAACATAAATACTAAATACTCCTTTCTACTTAAACAAGAAAATTTCACCTTAAAATTAAAAATTTGTTGTTAGTACAAAATTCACTACTGTCCATTTTAAGTAAATAAATTATAAAGTTATTCAACACACACCAAAACATCAAAATCGAACAACAAAGCATAAGTTACCTGAAGGTTAATGCACTCGTGGCTCCAATGTACATCGTCCTCTGTTAATCACACCATTCCAACTGGGTTATGTTTAGGTCCTCGGATTACTGGTCGCCTTTAAAATTTTCTATACCACCATTCATCTAAAGTTGTTTCAGTGCTTTTTCGGAACTCATCTGTGTATATCTGTATCTTGTTTTGTGGATCTAGTCACGCTTACGAATCATTTAATTATTAACACCCCCGAAAAATAGCAAAGAAATTCATACTTCTTTCACGCTATACGCCAAAACTGCCTACTTTTGTGTATTCATTTGTCGTTGCAAATTTGAATAATTGGTACAGTGATACTAGACTTTATTACCTTGCATCTTCTTTTCTAAGTGCACTAAATTACTTTCATCGTAGTACGTCAAGAGCAAACTGTTTTAAAGTATTAAATAATCACCAAAATATACGAGCAAACTGTTTAAATTATTCAATCAAAATCGAAAAACTAAGAGAGCTAAACTCATATTAACACGGGTATATATAATCGCTAGCCTATACGTCGCTTTTGTCCCCAAAACGGACAGTTTCTAGAATTTCGCATACTATGTTCCCATCTCGACCGCCCGGCACGCGGTTCTTATTAAATTTGCACTCGCACCAGTTAAATCTCAGAAATTTTACACACGGCACGCAACGTCTGAGAATAACTAATTAATTTTTATACAGAAATGTTATTTTTACCTCTCATGTTTGCCTCTTATTTTCAACCAATCGCAACCCAGTGACGTTGCTCAAATCACGCCTTTTACTATATGTGTCTCTGTCTTGCGCATATTATCCGTCTCTATCTACCCTGTTCTGAGTGGTACAAATCAATATTCTTTAGTATCGGTTATTTTCAATCCACGTGGACTGTGAAATAACCCACCTTATTAGCATTTCTCGTGAATATTAAGCGACGGTTTCTCCAACATTCTCTGTAACCATTTGTTATCTGCAAAATTTACGCAGAACGAGACTTTTAAAAATACGCAGGTGTTCAATCGTCTTACTTCTAACTAACACTTCTACGATTTGAATATTATTGGGTTTTTACAAGTTTTTATGCATATTATATGTTACTAATGGTTCAATTAACTCCAATTAAAATAATACCCTTTAATTTTTAGTGAATCCTAATTAAATATTCATTATTATTTGTACATTTTGTTAAATACTCGTTACTTAAACTTGAATTAATTAATATAAATTTTGCACGTAATTTCCATTTGTTTCTTTACTCTGAATAATTAAATTACACGTTGAGCATTTTAATACTGCTTCTTTTTATAGAAAGCGTCTTGTAAATCATTTAAATCTCTTATTTTTAATGAAACGAATGAATTTTTATTCTCCACGGTTTTTTAATAAAGCGTATTATCTAATAAAATTCCTTATACACGGTGATTAAAATTATTTGATGTAATTAATTAATCTTCTACCCTGGTCTAAATATGAGTATTTTTCACCTATTTGAATACAAATAATCCCACTTATTTGAATGCAAATATAAAGCATTTAGACTGCCAAAAAAAATTTACAAAAAAATTGCCTATCTCTTTCTACCCTTATCTATCTAACTTACCTAACTTATATCCAATCCAAAAAAAATATTTACACCTATCCTATATCCCTATCCTATTCCTAACTCTCACCTAATTTTATAAACTGAAATTATCCCTAACTTCATCCTACTTATCCATCTAATCCTATATACATCCTATATACCTATCCTATTCCTAACTTTTAACTATACTCACTTCCCCCTACCTAATCCTATATACCTATCCTATTTTTATTCTATTCCTAACTCTCCACTAATCTTATAAGAAATATCTACACTTAAACTATCTTATTTTCTTCCTACATTTAATTTTCCTTCTCATCCTATATACTTATTTCTAACTATCTCCCCTATTTATCCTATACCTAGCTTCATTTTCTATAAACACTTACTTCTACTCTTCTATATACACCTATTCTATTCCTATCCTATTTAAATTTTACTCTATTATACACCTATCTACTGTGGTGCTGGTTCTCCTGTTCATCAAGTTATTTAAATCTAACTCTCTTCTTGACCCTCCAAGTCTTTCTTCTCACCATCCTAATACTCTTCATCCCTATTTCTCCCCCTTCTATATCTTTACTTAACATCCCTGTTATCTTACATAAAATAAACTTATCATCCCTATTATCCTGACTCTTAAATACTGCTTCTTCTTTAATCCCTACACTTGTCTGTTTCTCATTTATTCTTATTTTCTTTTCTGCCGACAAACCAAACGATACTACTTTAAAATTCTCGATTTTTCTCTCTACGGAAAATCCTATGTACCTTCTAGAATTCTTGTGTAATGGAATCAGCCAGAATACATTCCTTAAATCTACTTTATTAAAAACAAACTTGCCAATTAACCTCGTCAAAAGTGTGTCCATGGATGGTGGACAATGGAATTGCGGTTTGGTCCATTGGTTAATTTTACGTGCCTCTTTATTTACTTCTGCCTTCACCTGCTCCCGATATGCTGCTTTTGCTTCTACCTCCACTAATTCTGCATGTTTTTGTACTAAAGCTTGAACCTCTACTCTCCTATCCTCTGGACATCTTATTGTGTTGATCTGTTTAACTCCATCATCCTCTACTTCTACTACATTTATACTCAACCCCGTGTCATCCTCTGTGACTTCATAACTGCCCTTCCATGGCACTACCCTATCCTTAATCCTTACTACCTTCCTTTCCATATCTATCAAAACCCCTAACTGCATCATACAGTCAACACCTAAAATGCTCTGAAACTTCAGTCCAGGTACAATTACAAACTCCTGTTCACAGCTTAAACCTCCTATATCTATCCTAAGTACCACAACACTATTTACTACAGCAAACTTCTTTTTATTTGGAGCTACTAAATGGCTACGCTTTATAGGCATAATTCTATCACAAACCTTATCCCTAATTTTGCTGACGAATTCCTCCGATATTAAACTCGCCTCTGCCCCTGTATCAAGTAATACTTCTACATTATTCTCAAAAATTCCTATATTAACAATTGGCTAACATAATTTTTCTACAGTTTTTGGCTCTACTTCCTCCTCAATTTTGAAAAATTCACGTGGATGTTCATACACGTTTACACCGAAATCTAGTGGTCTGTCGCGTTCTAAAAATCCTGTCTTGTCCTGTTTTCAGTGCTTGGTCCTGGCTGTGCTTCTACAACCTGTGCGTACGTCCTCCTTGTATTTGTATCCGCGTCCCTGTCTCTATTCGGCGTGCTCTTCACAGTCCTGTTTACTTCCGGTAAACTGTTCTGTCTCATGTAACTAGGTCTGGGCGTCGGTCCCCTAGTCGCACTATTGCTTCTGTATTCCTGTCCTCGTCGTTCCCAATTCGGTCGAAAATTCCTATTGTAGTCCGGCCGTCTCGCAAAATTCTGTGTCCTGTTGTCAAACCTAACCGTGTTAATGTTTCGTTCTCGTATTTCTCTTGTCCGTCCTACACATACATCGTCTTATCGCTGTAAATACTCTAAAAATGTCTCCCGTTCTGTGATGTTTTGTAAGGCCACGTGTTGTCTAATTTCCAGTTCAAAATGTCGTGATAAGTACTTGATTATCTGTCTGTCCGTCAATGGTGGATGAAGTTGTTTGGCCACACTGTACTTTCGAATGGCATATTGTTCCCTAGAACCTGCAAACTCTCCCTTAAATTTTCCTGTAATCAAGTCGTCCCTAATCTGGTCCTGT
This sequence comes from Platerodrilus igneus, assembly GCA_036346225.1. NCBI lineage: Eukaryota > Metazoa > Arthropoda > Insecta > Coleoptera > Lycidae > Platerodrilus > Platerodrilus igneus. The sequence goes on from JARFIW010001213.1 coordinate 875,699, forward strand.
TTGTGATCACTCCAGTAGTGTTGTAAAAATTTGTTTTCAAAGTCCTGATACGTGTCTATGTCCTGTCCTACTAAATTGTACCATGCTTCCGCGTTGTCTTTCAATAAAGCCTTTATCGTATTCAGTTTAGTCTGTTTGTCAAATAAATTTCCCACTAGATTTCTTACACTATTAATAAAAATTTGTGGATTTACCCTGTTATCGCCATAAAACTTCATGTGTTGGTCCAATGATACTCCACCTGTATAAAATCTGGGACCATCCCCCATTAAATTTGATATGTTGTATTTAATACTACTAACTTCGCGTTCTACCCTGCCTAACTGATCCCTACATGAGTCCGTTACTTCAGTCATTTTTACATTTATTTCTTCTTCACAAAAAATGCGTACTTCGGACCTTAAATGTCCCATTTCCTGTCGAAGACCTGTAATATCACGCTCATTTTTATCAACCCTATTTTCAACTTCCCCCATCTTTACGGTAAGACTATTTTTAAATTCTGTAAATTCTCTCGTCAATTTTTCTATTTTATCCCCTAATTCCTGATTTAATTGGTCAAATTTTCGGTTGGACTCCTCCCTAGCTCTATTAGATTCATCGCTTAGCAGTTCTAATTTTCTGTTGGACTCCTCCCTTGCTCTATTAGCTTCATCGTTCATTCTCTCTAGCATTCTCATTATCATCTCGTTTCCTTGATCCCCTGATTCCGTCCTCGACTGATCTCTACTGCCTCCAGCTTCTTCCATTTTCGAATTTTTTCACACAATGCACTATCGTCACTTCCAATTTCCACTCCTTGACTCCTTAACCACTCCTTTCTCTGCATACGTTCTAATCACTCTCACACACTCTAAAAATACTCTTAAATTTATACACAAACAGAAACTCTCTCTCTCAGATCGCCAGTTTCCTGGAATAAAATCACAAAAATTTTATTTGGAACTTGAGCCTCACTTTTGGGTCGCCAAGAATGCTGTGAAATGTACAAAAAGCCTCTCCATTAATCTTAAACTAAGGTTTTCAAATCGAGCCCCACAGATTGGGCATCAAGAATGCTGTGAAACCTACAAAAAGCTATTAACTTAACTGGTCCGTTGACTAATTTTCCGTGTATCTTTAATTAATTCTGTTAATCGCCTTTTTACTCTTTTCCGCCTCGGCTGCTCACCTAGTTGAAACTTTCATCCTCATTCATAAAAAAAAAATACATTCCTACCACAAACATCAACGTTAACTCTATTTACATCAATATTTATAATACATTAAAATTTCAAAATTAAATTTCAGCATAAATTTCAGTATCAGAAAACTTCAAGATTAAATTTATTATCATTTTAATGTGCATCCAGAATTAAAGTCCTTGTAGGATGCCTACTAATTAATATAACAATATATGCAGACCTGAGTCTGAGTACAAAGGGAGCATCTCCCACCCCTTTACGTTAATTAACCAGGTTCGTCTAATTGAGCTCAAAGACATACCCAAATTTTCATCATAATCCAGAACATAAATACTAAATACTCCTTTCTACTTAAACAAGAAAATTTCACCTTAAAATTAAAAATTTGTTGTTAGTACAAAATTCACTACTGTCCATTTTAAGTAAATAAATTATAAAGTTATTCAACACACACCAAAACATCAAAAATCGAACAACAAAGCATAAGTTACCTGAAGGTTAATGCACTCGTGGCTCCAATGTACATCGTCCTCTGTTAATCACACCATTCCAACTGGGTTATGTTTAGGTCCTCGGATTACTGGTCGCCTTTAAAATTTTCTACACCACCATTCATCTAAAGTTGTTTCAGTGCTTTTTCGGAACTCATCTGTGTATATCTGTATCTTGTTTTGTGGATCTAGTCACGCTTACGAATCATTTAATTATTAACACCCCCGAAAAATAGCAAAGAAATTCATACTTCTTTCACGCTATACGCCAAAACTGCCTACTTTTGTGTATTCATTTGTCGTTGCAAATTTGAATAATTGGTACAGTGATACTAGACTTTATTACTTTGCATCTTCTTTTCTAAGTGCACTAAATTACTTTCATCGTAGTACGTCAAGAGCAAACTGTTTTAAAGTATTAAATAATCACCAAAATATACGAGCAAACTGTTTAAATTATTCAATCAAAATCGAAAAACTAAGAGAGCTAAACTCATATTAACACGGGTATATATAATCGCTAGCCTATACGTCGCTTTTGTCCCCAAAACGGACAGTTTCTAGAATTTCGCATACTATGTTCCCATCTCGACCGCCCGGCACGCGGTTCTTATTAAATTTGCACTCGCACCAGTTAAATCTCAGAAATTTTACACACGGCACGCAACGTCTGAGAATAACTAATTAATTTTATACAGAAATGTTATTTTACCTCTCATGTTTGCCTCTTATTTTCAACCAATCGCAACCCAGTGACGTTGCTCAAATCACGCCTTTTACTATATGTGTCTCTGTCTTGCGCATATTATCCGTCTCTATCTACCCTGTTCTGAGTGGTACAAATCAATATTCTTTAGTATCGGTTATTTTCAATCCACGTGGACTGTGAAATAACCCACCTTATTAGCATTTCTCGTGAATATTAAGCGACGGTTTCTCCAACATTCTCTGTAACCATTTGTTATCTGCAAAATTTACGCAGAACGAGACTTTTAAAAATACGCAGGTGACCAATCGTCCTACTTCTAACTAACACTTCTACGATTTGAATATTATTGGGTTTTTACAAGTTTTTATGCATATTATATGTTACTAATGGTTCAATTAACTCCAATTAAAATAATACCCTTTAATTTTTAGTGAATCCTAATTAAATATTCATTATTATTTGTACATTTTGTTAAATACTCGTTACTTAAACTTGAATTAATTAATATAAATTTTGCACGTAATTTCCATTTGTTTCTTTACTCGGAATAATTAAATTACACGTTGAGCATTTTAATACTGCTTCTTTTTTATAGAAAGCGTCTTGTAAATAATTTAAATCTCTTATTTTTAATGAAACGAATGAATTTTTATTCTCCACGGTTTTTTAATAAAGCGTATTATCTAATAAAATTCCTTATACACGGTGATTAAAATTATTTGATGTAATTAATTAATCTTCTACCCTGGTCTAAATATGAGTAATATATATATCTGTGTGTGTGTGTGCATGTGTGTGTGTGTGCGTTTGTGTGTTTGTGTGCATGCATGTGTATGTGCCTGCATGCATGTGTGTGTGAATACTAGAATTGAACTTAAACATTAGTTTGAGGTGGCTAAGTAGGGTATTATTTTTGTAAAGATTTCTGTACTATGTAAATTTGTCAAGATACATTGGATAAATATTGTTCTCTATGCGGGTTGGTTTTCCTTTTTGTAACATGTTTTTTATTAAAGGTTTTGTAAATAAACTTTCTCTCTAGAGGTTTTGTTTTTCTTTTATGTGCCCCCTTCCCTGATCTATGACTTTCTAGCTAGCACTGTATTCATTAGATTCCTTTATTTTTGTTGATTTTCGGTGCGTATGTTACTTTTTCTTATCTGCACGGAATATCATAACAAATTATTTCTAATCTTATTTTTGAAGACTAAGCTCCAACAGCCTCCCGACATTTAGTTTTCTAAATATGAATGTGGCAGAAATTGGTAAGTAATTAGTAAGATAAAAACTAGTATTTGTAAGTTAACCTAGTTAGCGAACGTATATTTTGGGAGCTAACTTTGCCTTATATTGCGTACCCTTGTAGTATTCTATTATTCACATATTTTTGAACCAAAATAGTAAGTTGTCTGTAGGCCATACCTTATGGAGTTATGTAACATTATATTTTGACAACTTAACGATATATTTCTATTTTTATTCTATTTTCCACAGATATGAAATTGTTCCCAAATATATAAGTTTGGTTTGCTACTATGGATATCGAATTTTAATTTTTCAACCACATTATCATGCAAATGGTATTTATTTCTCGAGTTGCAGTTTTAACAACTAAGCATTTCCTGAAGATATAACTTTATGACAATAGTATTTGTTCAATTTTTTATTTCACATAAGAAATTGTAAATGCGTTATCTTTAAATATCTGCAGATACTTCTTAGAATTCACCAAAATAAGTAAATTTGAACATATAATGTTTTTTTGACAAATGGAACATGAAAAAATGGCAAAGTAATGACTATTCTTCAAAACGAACCCAATGGCACGTTTGCAAAAGCTTATACTTGAGACGCAATGTCAGCAATAGGTTCCTACTATGGAATAATATTAGATTCTGTTAATAATATGAACAGTCTCTATTAATTTATAAATTTATTATGAAAACGGTAATAAAACGCAAATGTAAAAATAAAATTGTATCGTTAGTGTAATAATTATCATACATTGGTATATAAGAAAACAATTATCTACATAGAATATGACCGTGATAAGAAAAATACCCATAAAAAATTTATATAAGCTTGTGTAGTTTACGGTATATAATGACACTATTACATCATATTATTAAAAAATAATACCTAAATAACTAGGAAAATACGTAGTACATTCTTTCTCAACCAGCAATTAGAAATTGGGGATTTACGATAAACATACCAAAATTCGTAAAACACCAACACACTTCATTTTACCAGTGTCGAATTGAAAATATTCTCATGCGTTACAAGGTTTTTAAAATCATTGTAAGTTACTTAACCAGGCAGATGCTCATGAAATAAATTTATATAAATGGGCATAAACAAACTTAGTGATGCAGATGTGTTAGTAAACAGTCTGCATGGAAATTACTAGTACACCTATTGTTCCATATACCAAGAAATCCTTAATGATAACTGCAAGTTCAGTGCAACTTACATGAACCGTGTGAACAGTTTAAATTGGGGATTTTTCTAAAATAGATTATAAATACCGCCATCTCATAATGAAAGTCAAATCAAATGATTCATGCTCTTGCAGTCTATTCGTTGAATACAGGTTTGTCGCTTCCGATGGGAGCATATAAACCAGTCACAGTCAATCCGCGTAACGATGCTATTATAAATTTGATTTGTGGTAAATAAAAGCTCCCGAACACGCAAGTGATTTGCGGGTTTATATAATTTACCGTTACCTGGGGAGTGTTTATGCAGTAAATGCTTTGTCAACACTAGTTGGATCCTGGATTACGGAGACTAAAGAGCATTTTGCCTTAAACAGGGTGGTTGAACCCTGTATTCAAAGAAAATCTGTAGGTGATAAAGATTTCTAACTTTCTACCACTGCATATGCATATTTTATTGTTAGAATAAAGGATTATTGATATTCAGACATTTACATAGATGCTTGGTTAAAGAGAGAGCGTGATATAACTAAACACCAGCACCAAAATTGTATTCCAAGCATTTACATTGTAGGAGCTGTAGTTAATAATGGGTCAGGCAGAAGTTCAAAAATGAAACAAAGAAAACTAGTTATATACTTAAATGTTAATTTAATAATAAAGTAATAAATCTTTAACATAACCCGAAAATAATTAAGGATAGAACTACTTCTTTTACAAGGATACCAAAAACTTCCATCTTGTCCACACTAATGCGCATGCCCCACTTTTGGGGGAAAAGTGTAACCAAAATAAGGCGGGAGATTTGAATTTAAGCCAATATTTAAATTCCACTACAGTTCGGTCGACCTGACAAATGATCGTCCCGAGCATTCATAATAAGCAACAACATATAGGTTTACAATAATCATAATAATGGAGCTTAATGTCCAACCAAAGTAACATAAACAGAAATCGTAAATGATCACATATAGAATAATTGTAATAAGCATAATACAAAACATAAGATATACGTAATCATAACAAGTAGACTGATTGAGCCAGCATAATACATAAAACATAAAAATCCTTTGGAAGGATCATAATGAGTAATTACGTAACTTAAAATATACATAAACTACATAATTTTCCAACATAAACATAAGGTTGGGCGTTTGCAGCATTATTCATAATTAATAAAGACAACTAAGTTCAAAATTAGTTCTGATAAAGATTGGTATTGCTATAGGTTTTAAGCCTTGAGGCATCCAATATTCCATTATATGGTATTTGGGTTTGCTGGAAACCGATGATATCATTAACCACATACCTATCATGAGGTAAAACCTTGACTATTTCATAAGGACCCCTATACTTCGGGATAAGCTTTTTATTAACAGATGGTGTGGTATCTGTATTAGTTACCATTACATAGTCCCCTTTGGTATAGACGTGAGCTACTTTGTGTTGGGAATCATAATTTTTCGCTTTAAGCTGTGCTTCTTCAATGTTTTCAACAACCTTCCGTCGTATTTCGTCCAAGTTTTCTTGACAACTTTCTAGAGATTCTAAAAATAAGCCACAATTATCGTGTATTTTACTTAATTGGTTGCGGTCAAATAATAATTTGCACGGTGTCTGTCCAGTAGTGCGATTGACTGCGTTGTTGAAACAAAATTCAGCATCTTTTAGAACCTCTTCCCAATCCTTCTGCGTTTTGTCAGTCACCTTGGTCAACATTGGTCTTAAGGTTGAGTGGGTCGACTATAAGTTTCAAAATAATTTTCTAAATTTTTTATAACTTCTTTTGAGTTTGTTGTCTTACATGAGTAAAACTTAATAAATTTGGTGAACCCATCAATGATAACAAATATGTATCTGTTTTTAGAACGTGTAGTCTCTAGCGGTCCGAAATGGTCTATGTGCAAACACACAAAGGGTAAGTTGTTCAATTAGCTGCAGTTAGTCAAATTCCGTGAGCTTTTATCTTGCAGGTGGTGATATTTTCTATTTTAACCCAAAATGAAAATGCACTTTTTTCTTGCGGTTATCGTTATAATGTTATATAATTAATAATCTTCTAAAGTGTTTATGACGCTATGTGCTAATTTATAGATACATTACATAATATTGTTATTGCATATTTAGTTTGATATCAGCTGTTAAAAGGAAGTTATATATTTTGTAAATAGGTCTGGTTGATGTCATAAAATTCATTGCTACTGTTGTAAATGTGCTTTTGTACGTTCTAGTTTAGAAATGTATCTGTGCTAGGATTGGTATGGGAAGCGGAAACCGGTGGGGTCATTTTTCCACTTCCACAATTCGTCTACTACAGAATAGAAGATTGTGTAACATATATGAAAATTATTATCAATAAACCTATTATACAGTACATAAATTTCTGCATTCTGCCCCCAATTACAACAACTGGCGACGAGGATAAAGAAGAATTCACGTTATTTCAGGTAAATGCTTCTGTTATTACAAGAACGGAAAAAGTGAGGTTAAACTGCATCGTGGCACGTTTTCAAATTTTTCGAATATATTACTTGATTTTTTACATACAATGCCTGAAACTTCCGTATCAACACCCAGTACAGCACATTCCATTTATACAGTATTTTCTATTGAAACTTACGATGTTTCGAAGAAATTTGACCGTTGGTTAATGCGATTGGAAAGTGCATTTAAGGTATTTACAGTACCTGTTGATAAACAAGTTGCTTATCTTCTACATTACATGGGACCGGAAGCTTATGATGTTCTTTGTGACAAAATTTCTCCAGATAAACCTGGTGATAAAACTTACGAGGAACTAGTTACGTTGATGAAACTTCACTACAATCCTGAACCTTTAGAAGTGGCGGAAAATTTTCGATTTCTGCAACGAAGACAACATGAGGGAGAGAGCGTTAGGGAATATTTAACGGCTCTACAACGCCTCGCTACTACATGCAAGTTTGGAGAGTACCTAAAAAAAGCCCTTCGCAATCAATTTGTGTTTGGACTACGGTCACAAAATATTCAAAGTAGATTGTTAGAAATTAAAGATTTAACAATTGACAAAGCCTTGGATGTTGCAGTGAGCATGGAAACTTCTTCAAAAGACGCAGCACAACTTCATAAATCTACAGCGAATCTTCACAGTGTCACACACGCAAGTAAAGTACAAGTACAAAATAATGCACCAAAAATTAATGTTCAATCTTCTAATGTACCTAATCATAATATCAAATGTTTTAGATGCGGTTCTTTTCAACATTTAGCAGATAATTGTAGAAAGAAAAATTTAACATGCTATAAATGTAAAAAAAAAGAGGCCATCTGGGTAAAGTATGTTTGAAGATTAATAAAGGGAAAGTAGGACAGGTGGATGAAATGCAGGTTGGTAATATCCTTTCAATTAATGCGGAACATAATGCGTTTCGTGATAAATATATAATTTCATTAAATGTAGAGAGGGTAGAGTTACCATTTGAAATTGATTCCGAGCAGCAGTTTTAGTAATTAACTTACAGTATTTCAAACGTTTCTTTAAAAATCAAAACTGCAAGATACAAGTTTAGATTTAGTTACATATTGTGACAGTAAGTTAGAGGTTTTAGGTTACATACATGTAAACGTTACATACAACGGTATTACAAAATTACTTAATTTGTATATCGTTAATTCCAATAGGGAACCTTTAGCAGGTCGAGAATGGATTCGACAGTTAGGATTAACTTTTCCGAATCTACCTAATGAATTAAAAACTATTAATTCATGCGGAAATCAACGTCTTACGACGTTACTAAATAAATACACTATACCTTTTGACGATAGTATAGGAAAAATTACAGGCATACAAGCCAGGCTTCATGTAAAGCCAAACATTCAACCATATTTCATTAAAGCTCGTAAAGTGCCGTACACATTATTGCCGAAGGTTGAAATGGAATTAGATCACTTGGAAAAAGAGGGTATTTTAGAAAAAGTCAATAGTTCGGAGTATGCAACGCCTATAGTACCTGTCGTTAAAGCTGATGGGAAAGTTCGCATATGTGGTGATTTTAAGTGTACCTTAAATCCTAATCTGATTATTGATGAACATCCTCTTCCGTCAATAGAGGAACTTTTTGTTCTATGGCTGGTGGTGAAAAATTCACTAAGCTTGATTTGACCCAGGCTTATTTGCAATTGGAAATTCAGCCTAAAGACAGAAAGTACTTAACATTAAGTACTCATAAGGGACTATATCAGAGCACTCGCCTATTATATGGGTAGCAAGTGCACCTGCAATTTGGCAGCGTACATTGGAAAACATTTTCAAAGACATTCCGACAGTGTCAGTTTTTCTCGATGATATAAAAATTACGGGTCCAGATGATGATACACATTTTGAGCGGTTAGAATTAGTTCTTAAAGCTTTAGCTAACCACAATATTCGAGTAAATTATAATAAATGTCAATTTTTTGCTGACGAAATAGAGTACTGTGGATATAAAATTGATAAATTTGGTATTCACAAAACTAAAGAAAAGATGGAAGCAATTTTACATGCTAGAATTCCATCTAATAAAACCGAAGTTCGCGCATTTGCTGGTTTAATAAATTATTACGGCAGATTTTTACAAAATTTAGGTCACGCATTAAAACCACTTTATCATTTATTACAAGATGGAGTACCGTTTGTATGGAACAGTAATTGTCAAAACGCATTCGATACAGTCAAGAAAGAAATCTTGTCTGAGAGAGTTCTTGCTCATTTTGATCCTAAATTACGTCCGATTCAGTTTGCTTCGCAAACGCTAACGAACGTTCAACAAAAATATGCGCAGATCGATAAAGAAGCTTACGCTACTATTTTCGGTATTAAAAATTTTATTACTACCTTTACGGTAGACCATTCACATTGTTGGTGGATAATCAGCCTTTAATGCAAATACTTTCACCTTCAAAAACATTGAATACACTTACAACTACACGCATGCAGCATTATGCTATATTTTTACAAGGGTTTTCGTATAAACTTAAATACAAGAATACGAAACAACATGCAAACGCGGATGCATTATCTAGATTGCCCGTGAATACGACAAATCAGTACCAATATGATGTTGCTGATAGTTTCGGAATTTTACAAATCGAAACACTACTAGTAACTTTTAAAGAGTTACAATATGAAACATTATGTGATCAACAACTAAAACCGTTATTAGAGGGATTGCTGGGTGGTAAAACAATTGATTCAAAAAATAGGTTTAATATACCACAAGCAGAATTCTCGCTACAATCTGGTTGTATAATGAGACAACAGATAGTTGTAATTCCTCAAAGTCTACGTAAAAAGATTTTAGATGAATTACACGAGATGCATTTTGGGGTTAATAAAATGAAATCCTTAGCCCGGGAACATTGCTGGTGGCCAGGCATAGCAAAGGACATAGAAGACTTATGTCATAATTGCGCAGTCTGTAATCAGCTGAAAAATGAAGCTCCACGTATATCTACACATTCGTGGGAAAGAGCAACAGCACCTTTTGAAAGAGTGCACATTGATTTTGCGGGACCAACTATGGGCAGTTACTATCTTATCATGGTAGATGCCTATACCCGATGGCCCGAAATTCATCGTGTTAAAAATATAACATCTCAAAATACAATTGAAATGTTACAAAAGATTTTTTGTACGTTTGGTATTCCGAACATTTTAGTTTCGGATAATGCTCAAACATTCATGTCGTACGAATTTAAAAAATTCTTACAACTGAATGGTATTATACACAAACTAAGTGCACCCTACCATCCTGCAACAAACGGACTTACAGAAAGGTATGTGCAGACGTTTAAGCAAACGTTACAAACATTCAAAGGCAATGAAAGCGATAGAGATCGTCAAATCTTAAAGTTCTTGTTAACATACAGGAAAACGCTTCATTCTATAACAAACTTAAGTCCATCTTATTTAATGTTTGGTCGAGAAATAAAATCACGTTTAGATCTACTTAAACCAAATGTTAAAGATAAAACTGATTTAATTCCAGAGGAACCCATACGCGAATTTGCAGTCGGAGAGAGAGTTGCGGCTCGAGATTATATCCATGATAGTAAATGGGAATTTGGGTATATAATAGAGCGATTGGGAAAGTTACATTATTTAATTCAGTTGGACGACGGTCGGAATTGGCGGAGACACGTCAATCAAATTCGTAAAATTGGTGAACATACACCAGTCATAACTAATACAAAAAGTTGTAACAATTTTATTTTTGCAGTAGGAGAATCCATTCATTAAACGTACAATGAATAGTAAAATACCTTTATTAATTAAAATAAATATTCAAGTAACAATCAAACTTTTATAGTATTATAATATCAAGGATTATTAGTCGAGTTGTTTCCGAGTTCGGTGTAATTTCACAGCCACTGGCGCGCGCGTGAGAGGTTCGAGAACTAAAATCCGGAACCTCCCACCATACAAGAAAGCAGCGAGCGCACTCGTCGATAGTTAAAAGTAGCGTCAAGATGCATTCTAAGAGAATGGCGAGTGACCTCCGAGTCGCTCTATGTTTGTGAAACACTTCCTGAGTAACGGTTAGTACCTAATCCACATTTTGTATATTCGTTGTCATATTAGCTAATTTACAAAATTTATTTAGCGCAACGACCCATTTGAACTCGCAACGACCCATTTGAACTCGCAACGACACATTTGAAATCCCAACGAGAAATTAGAAAACTGCATGGATAACGTATATCGCACACCACGTCGAAAATCGCAACTGTAAAATTTGAGACAACATGATCCCTTTGAAGTTACAATTTAGAAAGCTTAATTTGTTGGCTACGCAATGAAAAATTATTTTAGTAAATAAATTTAGACAACGGAAGATTACGTTACAAAGTAATGCTGCCGTGATCCAAGTAAGGAACCCGCTTTGCTCCTACACCTGTGTTAAAGCATGGAAAGCAAGTATAATTAGTTG